>PPJZ02000043.1:0-87113 GCA_003705955.2 Zygosaccharomyces kombuchaensis
CTGGCCAAACGCATATACTGGGTTGATGGTACTCAATTCGAACTTTGCCACGTCCATGTTCTCCTGATAGAACTTCCAGGCAAACTCCTCGGCGAATTTTTTGGAGACAAAGAAAGCCGGTCATATTGTCGGTTTGGCAGCCTTCTCAAGTGGTAGGATCCCAGTCCTTCTCTGTGAACGCAGCGGTAGGGCCAGCCAACTTGGACATGTCCATGATCGCGGTGGCTAAAGATGTGATAACCACACGTTCAACTGTCTGAACGTCGTACTTCTTCACCAATTCCGAGATGCCTTGCGTACCGTGCAGCGCGGGCAGTAGGGGGTTCTTTTCATAGCTTGTGATGCTAAGGTCGAGGGAGGAGGCCGTGTGCAGAATGACATCAATCTCTTTGGCGCGCTTCTCCAAGAGGCTGTCAAACGCGTCCAACGGCGAGATGTCTGGCACATTCTCAATCGCTAGCTGGGGTGTAATACTGAACTGTTTGTGCAGCCTGATGGCTTTTTCTTAAGACCTCACAGTTCCTGTCATCTGGTAGTTTTCATTTAGCAGGCAATCAATCAAGTGTTGAGCGATGAATCCAGTAGCACCACTAACTAGGACGGTCATGTCTGTGCATGCGCCGTGGAATGTTGGGGAGTGCTCGACGGAGTCAAAATTAGTTCAGGCTGGAAAACGAACTTGCGTAAATGCCTTATATACCAAAACTAATAAAATAAGGTTACTACAGCAGCGCGTTGACAATGGGCAGGCAGAGGGAACGCTTACCAGCTGCAAAGAAGTAGGCGGTACGCGGAAACAGCAACGGACCAGGAAGCAGTTGACCCTAAAAAAAGCGTTGTCTCCCCCGGAAACGACTGAATAAGGGTTAAAGCGACGGGCTGCGAGCGAAGCAAATGGTGAGTAAAACGAAAGGAAAGCACCTGAATTAATAAGCTACAGGTTCCTACAGGGTACATCTACTCATCGGCTACGCGATCATGAGGCAGGGACCTGTTTCTATTAAGTGCTAACATTATACCAGATGGACGACTGACTACCGAGAAATAATAAACCTTAACTTTTGAATGTATTCCTCATTACTACAGTAGACTGCACCAATCGCTGTCTGTTTTCTCTCTTTTCTTCGTAACTCGTTTTGTAGGCTGGTAAAGTCATTTTTTTATGTTTTTACTACTGGTCTTAAATTTAGTGGGACCAAAACGATAACAAAGGTACGGATTTCCAGCTTCAATAAACACATAGTACGCCGCCTTGAAGACTCAAAGACAAGGCAAATTTGCTTCTATCCCAACCTCGTACGAGCTTTCTCAAAATATTCCCATAAAATACTTAAAACAACTGTTCAAATTTAAATAACATTCGGACACTTCAGCTTTATCTATCGAGGTACTCACCGAATATTCAGAAACTCTTCGGCTCTCTGGATCCTGTAATCTCAAGGCACTCCAAAAAGTTTTGCCGTCTAACGTCCCTCCGAACTGTATCCAATCAATTGATTTTCCATGATTTTCCACCAATGTAGCGTTCTTAGGTTTAAGAGCTAGATATAATTCTTGAAACTAGTATTTCTGGACTTCGTTGACCTACAGTTCAACTACTTTAGCTGGTCATTGCAGCTCTTGTCCATCATTTAGCCATGCCCAACCTTCGAGTATTTGCACGACCTCCGAGAGCATGAATTTTCTTGCAACGCCTTTGTACTTAACTACCCAAAACCAGGTTGCAATCAGAAGTGAAAATTCCTTCAGTTTGCCATATTTTTTTGACAAATATTTACATTGCTACATTAGGCAACTAGCCCAATAAGAAATAACCTCCTTGCAACTCTCAAGAACCCTTCAAACGTGAACTTAGACGTGCAACGAAATAGTAAATATGGGTACAGACAAATAGCTTCAGATTTGTGCCTTATGAGCAGTCCAACTATTTCCTTTACGAAAAGTTACACCGAGCAACCCGCCAGATACGCAGCACAATGAGAGTCATTGCATATCAAGTGCAAATTCCAGCAATCATACATTCCATAGTATATGCTACTTGCCAGCATTTTGAAAAATTACAGGAATTGTGCCGTTACTACAGAGCTTTATATGCCAAAAACAAATTCTCATTATCACCGCTTAGCTAGCGGCTCTTGTCACCTTCCTGCAATGCGGCAACCTGTCGTTTGGTTCGGTACTTTATTCAGAGGAACCCACGATAATGAGTGATCATAGCAATGCAGCTTTTTAATTCCTATTATCAAGACTAACCTCGATGCGATGCTAATCACAGAAATACATTGCTTAGAATTAAGTCAACATTTCCGTAACTATAGAACCTATCGGCTTAAAGACGAATGGAAACATTTAATTCTAACTCTGTTTCTCATGTTGCACAATTTTTGACTACTGTAGCTTCAATTTTGTCGCCACACAAAAGGGTATCGTGAAATCATGAAGTTAAAAGATTTGCAATCAGTAGCGCGACAAATCAGTATACATAATTTATGGAGGAGGGAGAAATTGAAACCCAGACCTTCCTACAGGTTAACCTGGGCCTCGGGTAGTGTGCTGTGGGCGATGCCAAATGACAAAAAGAGCGTTTTAACAATAGTTCCATTCAATATCCAGCTGGGGTGATTGAAAATGCTATAAAACAACTAGTACTCTCTATTGTTGGTAGCAGTCGTAGTGGCAGTAGCAATGAAGATTCACCCAATTATTATGCAAATTCAGACGTTAGCTACGAAGTTGCCCGTAGTTTGGTGAGATCTTCACGGACTTTGGGGTTGGAAAGTCTTCCTCAGGACCAAAAGGAGCTCATGTAAGGTCGCCTCTTCATAAATGAAATACCGTCTTCATGTTTCTTAGGCTAAAGCAACAATGCAAAAAAGGTTTTATAAGTTTCTGCTGACAATTTTATGCTAGCTTGACTCATTTTCTCTATTCTTATATATTGGCGTGCGACATACAGAAGATCGCATTATATTTAAAAGGTGAACGTTTTGGCAGTGTTCCAAAATGAATATACCGAGGTGAACCAGAGCCTTGTCCAGACGTTGTCCACGATAATAGATAGTTTACCATGTACCTGGCACATATAAAATGCTTCCGAATACCAAAGAAAAACATATATCGGGACCGCGGAAACTTACAAAGAAGTTCTCCACCAGGTATACACATAGATTATTGGATGGCACTAAATGCGAAACCCAGCGCAACGAATAGTTTATATGGAACTCTAACCAATAAATCGACTGAAACTTTCACCTTTAACGTATTTTCAAGTCATATTTGCGAGGGAACCAATTCATAGGAAATCTACTATTTTACCCAACATGCAGAAATTAGAAGCTTTGTACAAAAACTATATCGTGACAGTGTATCTACCCCATATGTTATCCAGTTTAAATGGAAGTGTATTGCAAAAAAATTTGACCTGCGCTTCTAACATGAATTTCAACTATTTGGAAAATAGGCTTTTCTATAATCCTACAATTTTGAGTCCACTACCAGTCAGTTTAATTTACTGCTGGCTTTGACACTCGCTCAATTGGCCATTTATGGTCCGTTGCACAGGGCAATGGCCAGATATTGAAAGCAACATTCATGATATCACACAAAATACATGTTTCCTTTGCCACTATTCCTATTTTTTTGCACTTTATCTACCATATTCCATCCTGGAAAGAATGAAATATTTTTTGTTCAATAAATTTATTATTATTCAATACTTCCCATAAATCAATTAATAATAATTAATAATTAAAATATAACTAATCTCTTATTATTTAAAGCTTATTAAAGAGATTTAAATAAAATACCTTATTAAAATCTGTTTTAACTACAGAATATTTAATATTTTTTATATAATTTTTAATAGATTTTTGTACTTCAAAATTATTTAAAAAGTTTCTAGTTTTAATATTTATTTTCCAGATGTATTTTACACTAGCCTTCAGTAGAGGCGGTTTCGTCATCTACTAGGGGACTACTCGGTTGCTATTAGCTGATCTTGGTGATACCAGCAGGAATTTTGCGAGAGTTATCGCCATTTTTGGTCCCCAGTTTGTGGGTTTATGATTGATGAGTCCGATCATTATAAACATTCCCCTTCATACTATCCAATGGCCGTTCACGGCAGCTTCTACCGATATGTTTACATTATGCCCATTCAGAATGCTCCCAGCATCTTCAAAGTGATATTTTGAATACTCCCAAGCACACGATGGGTAGAAAATACTGTATCCTTTGCGCTTGGATTGTGCTAAATACTTTACTTTCCCCAATTGTCATTATTTTAGTCGGGAGAAAAGTGAAAAGGAGATCTGAAGCCGCTGCTGCTGCGCAATTCCAGCAGAGAGAGTACCAGTGACTACCGACTTGGTAAGGGCCAAATCGAAATCATTTAATCTTTTAAAATGCGGAATATCCCAAGTATTTTAAAAACCTTAGGGGCCACTTCCAGAAGGCTAATCTTTAGCCTAGCTCTGTCGCTACTTCCAGCTTATTGTGAAATCATATAATCAGAATAAATATGATACCAATCACCAATAATTGAAAAAAATTGCTGTACTTTAAATTACTGTAAAAATTATCCCGGAAGAGTAGAATGATATTTCTAACCTACCATCTATTTTGAGCTCCCTGGATATTGGTTTTTATTTAGATATGCAGCAAGCTGTGCTGGTTATCAGGAAATAATTACATGAAATACAACTATTACTTTCCGCTATGACATTTCTAATAGTTCTACTTGAATGTAGGGAAAAATATTTACCCGTTACATTCTCGCTAGCACAAATTTACTACCTGTTCAGTTCTCTAATGCTACTTGCTCGCATAACTTGTTTAATTTCATTATTCTGCGATAGTTCTTATGTTTATTTCCCTTTTGTTTACCATCTCCCTTGAACTTGTCCATCACAATCAATGGCACTTGCAGCCGCTTCCCTTTTATTAGCAGAAGACCTTGTACTAGTTTAAATCACGTAGTTCAACTTCTAATAGTGTATTTCAGTTAATTTCTCGAGACCATGCAAAATTGTTATTAAAGCCACTTCCTCAAAAAAGAAATGAGTGAAAAATCCCATTACCGCAGTAAAAACTATTGCTTGTATTCTTTATTCGAATTGCTGTATTATTATCATATATAAAATAGAACCATCATTGCCTAAGTTTTTATTTAGCTTACATACCAATAAAAACTTTCATTATACATAGTTTAGTATATCATATAATATAACATAAATATATTATTTAATAAAGAGTTCAATTATTTTTTTCTTGTAAACCAAGATAAAACTAATGAAAGGTATATTTGAAATAATCTCGGACTAGAACACCACCAAATATATAAATTGAAAAGATATTCTTTAATGTAGTAAGTGATAATACCATCTCACCAACGACACATAGAAAACTTAACAGACATCCTGACAGAAAATCACATATTTATAAGAAGTGAATGAAAATTCAAATGTAACAGTATACTACAAACCGCCTCAGACCAATAACTACTGAAAGAAGACCGAATACATATCACACAAGCAATAAATTTTTACACCCAAGTTTTGCTCCAACTTCAGTGGTCAGCTCACCCTCGCCTTACTACCCCGCACTCACAGCTGCTCTCCTAAAACAGTTAGTCAACTAAAAAACATTATCTGTTGGCATCATTACCCTTTTTAGACCCAGAGTACCGAGGACGCGTAAGCAAAAAACTTTTATAATCTCAATCTTCACTAAAATTAATAATACCGTTTATATTTATTCGCAAGTATCTTGCAGCCGGTCTCTTCGTCACATGATAATGGCATTGTTTATCCCGTTAGCAAACATGAAATTATTTCAGCAGTTTATGCCATGACATCAGAATAAATCTTCGACATCTAAGGACGCCAACAACCTTTCGACCCTCAATTTTTTTCTTTAAAGTTCTCCTTTACCTATCTTTCTCTGTAAATTCACAATTTTGTTCCTGCTTAGCTTCACTTTCCTAACCCTTCTACCATACGTTCTCCTCGTCAGTGCCCATTCCTCCTTATCATTTTCTTCAAACACCATATTTAACCAAGTTCTTTGCCTAGGTTTACAAGTTGTCAGCGTTTTCATATTACTATTACTCCTCTGAACCCCTACTGCTATCCTTATAGCTTTTGCAGTTGTTTGTCACGTTATGTTAATGACACGTGAGTTAGATATCGCTGCTGTATGCGTTATTTGCTCTTCTACTCTGCGAACTCAGCAAAGCAGTTCGGGTATTACGCAGCGAACCTGGCTTATGACTCAGTAAACACGTTTGCCTAATTATTCTACACAAAGCACGCTGTACAAAAAGGTTTGGACACTCTCTGAAATAAAGCCGCCAGAGCACTAGCGCTTATTCCATTTTTTAATACGATTAATTTACTAACTTGCTTGAAACCCTGTATAATTGTTTTATTTGTTGATAGGTTTATTTTATAGTAATTTCGCAAGCCATCGGGGTGTACTGCTTGTAAAGATATCACTTAGGTACATATGCTCTCTTCTATTGATGCTTTGAAAAGAATTGAAGAGCTAGAGCAGCAAAACTGTATGGGGTTACCCATAATGGCGCTTTGTACTAACAAGAATAACTGGAAATTTTCTCATATGAGATCCACTACTTCAACCTTAAGCCCAAAAGCTTTTACCTGAACCTACGTGTCTTTGCGACTGTTGACCCAGTCCTTGTACTTTTCTTATGTCCTTCCTCTTATCGGTTGTCCAATTCCGGGTGTTAGCGGACTATTATATGAAACAGTGGAGTAGCATGATATTTCAAATACCAGCAAATCATATTCTCTATTTAATCTTTAAGCTCAAGGCGAGTGAAATGACTAGAGGTGACAACCATTATAGGAATAGTTTTCTACGAATGATTACATTTTCTATTAAATTTTGGCCAGTTTCCCATACCACATAAGTTTACAACTTGTGAACATTACATGTAATAGATCTAATTGAGCAACGCTTTTTATGAATATTTTCTTTTTATATACCCTAGGTGAACCAATGTCAGGTGTTGGTATTGGCAGATCCCTGAAGAAAATCACAAGTGCACCATTCGGGTGAGGAAATAGTTTGTCGAGTACCTTGCGGACAACCTCATAAACTTAAAAAACAAGAATTAAATGCTTCTATTACAGATGACAATTCAATTTTGAAATCTGTTGTTAAAAATGCTACTAAGCAGTCCTTTTTTTATGGTTGAACAAATTATAACAATGAAGATTAACTGATTTTCCTTTTGTTAATGAAGTGGATAGCTTTTGTGTAAATCCAATGCTAATTCTATCGAAACTATTTAAAATCATATTAAAACAGGGGAAGGTCAATCCGAAGTGTTCTACACCAGTAAAATCCGCTTGAAGTCAAATGGCTTAATAAACTGCAGAGTTTATTGACACAAGACATCATTGCTAGCCCTTCCAGTTTTTCTTTGAAATGCCTCTCAAAATGGGAAATTACGGTAGCAAACGCTCAAACTGCCTGTTAGGAGAAATGCTCTTCGAGAACATCTTTTGCATTCCCTTTGATTATCGGTTGCCAGATCTTGCCAATAAAATGGCTTACCACTTCGAAGTTTCTAAAAAATACCATACTTTATTTACTAGAGCATGAATTAAAGCCCTCTGAGTTTAAAAATATTTGGATATATACTGTATTACACAAATTTCTACAAGATTTTTTTATTCATTTCATTCATTTAGACTACCATAAGCCAGTTGGCACAGTTATATCAGTTAGCGGCTTGTAAGGGCATCCCTTACTATCACAGGAAGAGGAAGCAACTTCAGTTCCCCACCAAACATAATTATCCGATGCGCCGGTGTAACTGATGGCAAAGTAGATTATAATGGCGGCTATTGCAACACCACAGTCCAGGGCAGCCGCGAGAATCATGTTATACTTTCTCCACCAAACTGGATAATTTCTATGAATAATGAAATTAAACGTTATCACTGTCACAAACCACGACCCGTAATGGATTCCGGTCATGGTGGGTATTTCTTCAGCTCCAGACATCATTAGTGCCGGGCTGAGTTTCTGCCAGAACCCAGATTTCGGCTTTCTCCATTGCATAATACAAATAACGAAAGCCAAGGCACCACCAGCCAAAAAGAAGTACATGATAAAGTTGTACCGACCACCTCCGCCGAACAAATGGGCCCCAAAGAGTCCCCAGATAATTTGTTTGTTGAAAGCTGTATCTATTGCCTTGCAGGTCATATTGTTTTTGGCATCTGTAGAACAAAAGTCTGGGAAGTGGTAGAGAACAAAGCCCGCAACACTTGCAGACACAAGCGAACCCCAAATACCAGCTGCAAATAAAACAAAAACTGTTGCTCTGGGAGGAGTCCCCATATAATAGCCTACCTTAGCACCCTGTGTGAAATGCATGGCATGCTGGAAGACGGAATCCCCAAAATTTAAGAAGTACAGCGATGCGATGGGTTCACCTTTAAACCAGAATGCAGAAATAATGTTGAAGAAGCCATCCATATCCAGTGTAAAAGTCGATTTCGACTCGATCAAAGCAACAGGCATATAGAGCACTACCCCTATTATGATGGAAACCACGTATCCGCCAGCGCTTAGCTGCGTACTTTGATCCCATCCCACAACGAACGCAAACCCTATAGCGAAACCCGCTAGCAGGAAAAAAACGTAGATTGCCCGTGCAGGAATGGTACAAGCGGGCAAATACATAGCACCTCGATTTCCTGACTGATTCCAAAGTGGAACCCAAACTTCATTCTTGAACCTCCAGATAAATGAAATCATCATAGAACTAAAACCACCTAAACTTAAAGCCAGATTTAGCAGAAACCCAATCGGTAAAAATACCGGAGAGTATTTTTTATATTTCTCAACATCCAAAGTCCACTTGTCTGTCACAACTTTCTTAACCTCATAGGTTGTGCCATTCTTATTATATATTTGGTTTGACATCAAAGGAAGGTGAGCTGTTTCCCACCAGTCCTGGTAGTATAAACCTGGAAGCACAATCCACACCCAAAAGACAAAACTGCCGAAAATCGTTGCAGCTGCCCAGACAGGGGTTGTTAGTGGATTACTAATATTGGAAATCTGAGTCCAATCGAAAGTGATTGGCAGCAACCCAATACCATCACTAACTCCAAAAACTTGTCCAAGAATAGCATTTTTCGGTTTGGCTCAAGAAGGGAACGCACCTAGTTTTGCAATGAATGGGACAATCAAATCAGAAAGCCAATACCAAATAAAGCTTCCAATAAAACCCCACGAAAAGAAACCAAACCTCGACATTTTATATTTTGAAACTGGTTCCTTGGCGCGAGAGTGCAAAGCCTTTATCAGCGCGCACGAATTCAATACCGATGGCCAAACCAATTCTTCACGATCAACCAGCACTGGGAGAGCCAACATCGCCAGACCCCATGCAATTAGAAAACCGATAATGTTAAAGAGAATGAACCTTCCGATACTTACATTAATTCCGAAATACTTCACTTGTTCCACTTGTGTGTCTCTCAACAACCCCGTTGATACCACCGTATTCGTGAATATATATATCAAAGCGTGTTCCTTGGAATTAAATCTTCCAGGATTCAGCTCAATACACCCCAGTTTGCCCAAAGGGATTCGCCAGTTTGGAATGATACGGTACCAGAGAGAGCCCAGTGGAAAAGACACCAGCTGAGCAACAATAGCAGTAATAGAGATTGCTGGATACCTAAATGCAAAGAACGTATCTACGCCCGCAATGACTGTTGAAAGCACCATTGCCAAAACACACATTCTCAACGTCAATGCTGGCAGATCCTGATCTCTCTCCTCTAGTTCAATCACTCCGGCGATATCTTTCAAAGTGATATCCATTACCTCACCAGTTCCGAGTTGGGTTTCCGGAGTACCCTCTTGTAAATCTTCTTCGCCATTTTTACAATACATTTCATGCACCACCAAATCATTAACATTTTTTGAGCCTGAGTCGATCGAATTTGGTTTTTCTGGCACCTCTAGCTCCTCTAGCACCTCTAGCTCCCCTGATTCCTGATTCTTTGGATAACTCAATCCTTCTTCTACATCCGAAGCTGACAATCTTTCCGGCTCCTCATTCTTCGGATTACTCTTTATCTCTTCCACTTCCGTGTCTTCATCTGACGCCGAACTCGTCAAGCCCATAAAGCTCCTCAAATTCTTGAGGTTTTTCAGGCCCATAACTACTTGGCTTGGCGTATTTATTTGATACAGTACTCTCCTGGAATTTTTGTTGCCTGTGCCAATTGTAAAAGAATTGAAATATGCCAAGCATAATTAAGTCTTGGTAATTTATACCCTGAACAAACGACCCATTGTACGGAGATTGGTACTATTGCACCCTCCTTTGGCCACTCAGCCCTCTACGGAATCTCAATTCATTGGATTTACTAAATATTTCAATTCAGTCAAAGAAGGTATTTCACTGGAACAGTCCGTCAATGGACCAGTCTCGAGCAAAGGCGCTTCGGAATCCGGTGCTCATAATAACCAATTCTCGAGGATTGCACCCTGTTCTTTATTTGTGATTTAGTACTAATGAATTGAACTACTTCGGATCTACACGTTCAAGAATACCCGAGACTAGTGTTATTTTTGCTAGACTCCACACGCAGAAGGCCGTACTAGATATGTCGGGAAAAAATTCGGTAACGAGGGAAGCTCGCATCGAAACTTCGGAACAACTTTTGAACCTATCCGAGCTGGCATACATTCCGAGGGAATTCGACATACCGAATAGCATTGGCTTTAAGAGCCCTTCCGATGATGCGAGCCGACACCAGACCAACCTGAAACCTTCGATAATTCAAGCTTTGTTCTATCTATACATAGATGCAAATTTACTTCAGCTTTTGAATGTATCTTGTAGCATAGATGACGAGGAACTGGCGCTGTTCTTTGTTCTTCGCTTTCCGGGATACATTCGGACTTCCGAGAGTAATCGAGATTTTTGCCCAAAGCCAAGACTTCTTCGCAATGCCAAGACTTCTTCGCAATGCCAAGAGTTGTATTACTAGCCGGGCGAGATGAGGCGGGCAAAACTTCAGAAAAAAAAGCAGGGCTTGCCGCAGAAAAGAGGGCTCCCTTTTTTTTTGTTCAATAAACTAGCTAAAAAATGTCTCATCTTCGGTCGTGGCGAGGTATCGCTACGACGGTCCGAAGACGGAGTGACAGGAAGCTATTGCTAGCGTCTAGTGGGAGGTGCAGTCTGAGGTTTGTTGAGCCTAAAGGTATTATGCTTGAATATTGGAACGACTATTCCACCATCCTTGTGAACCGATTAGTCTATTACCAGTCACGCGCAGAGCCTGTACCAATCGATATCACGAGTCAAAATTGGAATACTTTCACTAATAACATGAAAATGATTGACTGTAAGTACTCCTTTTTTTCAAGTTACATGAGAGTGATGAAGAGATTACTTTCTAATCCGCGATCTTAGCACGCAATATAAATGCTATTTCAGGGTTTGAACTTGGGGATTTGGGGGATTTGGGCCTGTTAACCTTAATTTTCCTCCCTCCTCACAGCCTAAGCTATAGGATGGTAACCCCGTGTGGGAAGGATCCTAAAAATGCTCTATTCTGTTTCAACAAAGGTTTCACTTCTGAGGGGAATATTAAAAAGCACGTAGATTGAATCTCAGGTTTATTGCTAATGAAGACGTCATACGAAAGCAATATCTTTGAAATTGGTATTTGGCCCATCATTAAGTCACTTGCTCAAACTAGAAATATACACTCTCCGTATGTGGCTTTCACCTCATTTTTTTCGGCAGGAGCTAAAAGTGCTTGTGAATTCGCCCTGTTATTTTAGTCCCCTAGTCTGAACAACCATGGCTCTGAGTTTGAGGGTGCCAATTGAAGAAAAAGTGCTTTGGGGTTTCATCCTACTAGATCTTGCGAGCCTGAATCTACGAAATTTTCAATGGGAGCATTTCGGTAGTAAATACAATTCCTTTAAAAATTCAGGAAATCAGTTGAGGGAACTTCACCCAATGCAATGTGCACATGCAATTTTCAGGGACAATACCTTATCCTTTTTACTTTTTCTCTCACTTTGTTTAACCTTAAGCGTCATTTCGCAATTGAAGGTTTACTTTTGAGATGTTCTTATTAGATACCTTTTTTAGTGCTGCCGCTGTTCACAAAAACCCTAGTCGAGGGTGACAGTTTTTGTGCATTTACTGGTGCTTCGAAGAGATTCGATGTGTCTTGACGATGCATTGAAAAGGTTTTGTTTCGCTAATTGGACACTTTCTGATCATGCTATTTGTTGTGATTTCGTTTCTCTATTACTCTTTCCCCCCATCAACTTTACGCCAAGAATTATCTTTTGAAACGGTAGCTTTGATTTATTCTTCCTAAATATCTGCATGCTAATTTCTGCTTAAAAGTTCTCTATTCCTCTTTGTTTAGATATTCTGTTTGATGATTCTCACTCCCTCGTGATAGTCCTGTGAAAAATCTATAAGTTCAGTGGAGATACACGAAATTTTGTGAAAAAGAAAAAAAAAAAGGATCTGTAAAGTAGTTTGCTAGAGGCGGTATTAGAATTCCCTTTTTGCAAAGATAGAGAACACCATACACATTCTAAATCTTAACTTACCTGGAAGGACCTTTTCTCTAAGAAGGTGGTAAAAAAGCTTTTATGTCCTTACTTTTACTAAACTATCTTGAGTTTAGACGCGATGGCACTCGCCTCACCTAATAGGTTCTTCAAGTTACGTACTTGAGAAATTGAAACAATTTTGCAGGTATCTTCTATCTCAAGTGAGGGGTCGTAGAAGGAAGTAACTATCGCTCTCTTGAGGTAGCCAAGCACTTCATCCTCTCATTACTGACGCGTATTAATGTAATGATTTGAATTCCCATTTACCCCATCTACTGTACAACGAGACCGCCTCTAAGGGAACAAACTAGGCATAATTAGAAGAAGAAGGAAGAAGACCCTTGAGCTTGTTTCTAACTTAATTTTTTTGAGAAATATAGAAAACGTCCTATAGGTGAGGCGTTCAGCATCAGCGATATACAACTGACTTTATAGTTTCTTTGCTAATTCGATGAAGCGGAAGCTATAATTCATTTTCCACCTTCTAGCTTTCAAGGTCGCGATGGTGGCCGATAGGCACGTGACTGGTTTCGATGTAGGTTCCCAATCTAATGATTAGATTCATCGATCGAAAACTGGCTTGTGTCAAATTTTTTCTTCCTATTTAGAGGTCATTTGCGCTTACACTTTTGATAAAACTATTTTCCGTGAAATTAAACAGATGACGGCACAGTTAGATTCTAATTTTACATGTCACACAACGAAATTTTAATTTCAGTCCCTATGAAAATGGAGCGTTGAATCTTTGTTTTTGATTTTTGGTGTGTATATCTTGCCTTGCGATCCTCCTCGTGGCGTTCATTCGATCCAAGCCAATATTTTTTTTTTCTGTCAACGAAAACCCACCAATTAATCAGACTATATTTCTCAAGGCATTTCCAGTTGTACAAACTCGACGAGCTTCACAGACACCATGGATACTTCCAAGACGACCTAGAGGTGGAATTGAACAATATCAGGGATACGGATACCTATCGTGAAATTTTTGATCCCAGTTTAGGGACGAGTAAGGTAGACAAGTGTCCAGTGGACGTTGTCAGCGGTGGTATGTATCAATTCTGGCCCCAAACAACGGGATTCTGGAACAATTTTACTAATTCTCCATACTAAAGGATGGCAAACAATACAGGTTTAGCAGTGAGAGACCATTACCAATCTATCGACCTTGGCGACGCAGCTTTGGTGACGGCAATCGATCTGTTGAAACCGAAAGACAGCTTCGACTCCAGACCTTGTAAGGTGGGAGCTTCGGCTGAGGCGGGAGAATTTGAATTGTTTTCTTCACAGATGTCTTACCGTTTCAGGAGGAAATTTTTGGTTGTGGCCATAATAGCAACCTTCAGAGCAGTTTTGGCATCCTGCCTTCTTTCCTTTGTCGATAATTCGCCTGTACAGGGACTTCAATTAGTCGGAAATTAGCAAACAAAGTAATTGGTTGGATTTTAAAATAATAAATTTTAACATCCTGTGGTGAAGATGCATATCGCAAACTTGCCCGCAAACTTTCCTTCTCAATACCAACTGATAGTATTCTTCGAATGCGCTTAGCAATCATATTACCAGAACTGGTGTAGTAAACTACTCCATCCAATCTCTTAAGATCACTGGCATGCCGAACCCTCAAAGTCGAATATACGATATGACAAAGTCAGCTCATAAAAGCTTTCCTTGTGCTTCTTTCACTTAGTTGGCCAGGTTGCTGCTAGAAATTCGCCCTAAGGTGTGATAAAAACATTAAGTCATTTGTTTTCCGTTATTTGTCGAAAATCATCTCTACAAGTGACTTTGAGAATATGAAGCTGTCCACGCTAACATAGCAAACACGTCGTTTTTGTGGCACCCCAACATGGTCATTCAACCCATTTTAGAAACTAAGAATTCACAGAACTAGAAAAGCTTCTGCAAGGTCCAAAAAACTACAGCGGGTAAAAAAATGTCTCATTCCCCAGATCAGTTAAGTCAAGAGCTGCAAGATTGAAAGTAGATAGTTCTGTGGAAACCCCTACCGAAACCTAATGTTTTCCGCCCTCGGTTTCCACTAGTTGGTATGTTTCCGCATATTCTGGCAGCTTTTCAGCGTATTCGAGCTTCCTTTGCTGTTCCTTCTTCTGAGAATGATATAAATCGCCACCAAAATGAAAGGGGCCAGACCAAAAGACAATATAATTTGCACAAGCCAAGCTGTTGCGTACCGAGGGCCATCTTTTTCTCTCCAAATTTGTGGGAAAATGATATTACCCACGGCGTATCCGAAAAGGCTGATGGAACTCCTTGTGAATCTTTTTGTGTAACCTGAGGTACTTGAAACAGACCAGTTCAAGGCAATGATAAAAGGAATCCCGAAAATTTGTCCCGCCATACAAATATTTGCCAGAATCCCAATCTTATTGTTCCAGGGCAGTGCAACAGCAGCAAACGAACCCACCAATGCCGGTAAGAACCAGAAGAGAGCAGTAAATGTGAAGATATCTTTAATGTAAAGCATAGAGACCGAAGCAATAAGTGCTCCAACTATTGCAAATTCTGCGCCAGCTACGGAAACCAACGTGGAATCCAAAGCGTCAATACCCCCCATGCCTTCAAAAAGTAGATTTTCTTGGTAAGGGAGATCGTTTGCTAGCTGCTGCAAAATAAAAAACAAAAAAAAGAGCCAAGTGATGTAACCTTTTATGGCCTCTTTGAACTAGTGCTTTTTGAAAACTTTTTGCTCAATGGATGAGCCCGTTGATGACTGGGCTCTTCTAATAATCCACACCCTCTCTTCAACAGAAAAAAACTTAGCCTCTGCCGGATTGTTCGGGAAAAAAATGCCACCAATATTTTCAGAATAAATGTCAATCCCCCAATGATGATATGGAAGATTTTCCACTGCGCAACATGGCTATTTTTGTGTATAACACACCGTACGCAATAAAACCTGTAGGTATAGGAGCTCCCATGCAGGTGGCAAAAAAGAAAGGCTGTGCTGCGGCACGTTCGGTGGCACTGAAGAACATGCCCATTGTAGCTATCAGAATTGGCATAACAATACTTTCGAAAAATCCGAGAAAGAAGCGGAGAGCAGCCATCCCGGAAAAGTTATAAGCTGTACAGTGTAAAAACACAATAACGGTCCAGATGAAGAGCAAAGCTGTCAGAAATAGATTCAACGGTAGCTTCTGCGCCAGATATTGGCCCGGGAATTGCCCAAGTGCATATCCGACATAAAATAAAGTATTCACAGTATTGTAAGTGTCCTGAGTAAGGCGGGTGTCTTCGAAAAATCCAATAATTGTGTCGTACGACAGCGTAGCCTTATCCATGTATAGTAAAAGGTTAATAATGAAAACAAAGCAATAGATTGTAAGGAAAAGTTTATCCTCAATCTCTTCTCATTCTGCGAGATTATTGGAGGTACAGTTTCCGAATACTCGTCCATAAATGCCAGAGTTACGTCCGCGTACGGAGATGGGATGAAAATTTCATCCCGCGCGGACAGTACTCCTTGCACAGTGCGTGGCCCTTCATTTAGCGATGTTTTCGGTGCGTCCGAAGACAAGGTGACAATTTGATCCTGCGAAAACGTTGACTCTTTCACAGCATATATCTTTGCCTTCAACGACTCTTTATCTGACATTAGTCTCTTTTAGGTTTTCGCTCTTTCACATGGTAATACCAAGAAACGTAATTTGTTCATGAACTATCTCATCAATATTTATTCTGCTTAAATACTGTCAAGCACTCAGTTTCATCGCTCCACCAAGTCGTTGAATCTTCTGGATCGTCAAGAGCAACTGGAACACTTTGTCCGTGCCACAAGATCTGGGCGAGTGCACATCGCAGCAAAATAGTGTGCCACATTAGGTTCTTTTGAGCAGCTCTGTTAAAACGAGACTTTTTCATAAATTAGTTGGAAGACACACCTCGCTTAAGGGACACAGACGGTCATAGTAGTTCAAGGACCTTATTTTGAGCACCTGCACTCAACCGAACCTAGGGTCTTTCTCCGTTTTCAAAGAATTAGCCGTATGTGGCTGAAAATATGATGTACCAAGGAGCCTACGAAGACTTACTACGGCATTTTCCAAAAAGGGAGAAACTAGGAAGTCCGCAGGCGAAGAAAAAGTGGATCTCGGAGATGTCAGCGAGGCCGTTGAAACGACCTGCACCCGTGGCTACGCTTCTCATTCTCCATGTATGGCCAAGAATGTGTTGCCAAATGTACGTGGCTGAAAAATATGGAATGCCAAGGCACCTACAAAGACCTTCTACGGCATTTTTGAAAAAGGGAGAAATGAGGCGGTCGGCACGCAAAAGAAAAATGGTCCTCGGAGACGTTAGCGAAGCTATGGAAACGACTTGCAAACAGCTCCGTTAAGAGAGGTGTTAATCATTCTCAGCTCTTGCATTTCTATCTTTGAAGTTTTTTTTACGTTAACAATAATATGAGCGCGCAAGATCAGATATTTTATTAACGATAGCCATGGTCGCTTGAAGGGGTCTATTAAGAAAATGTGCCAGAATTTGGTTTTTTGATTATTTTAGAAGTTTTCTTTTTCCTTTGGCAACAAGTAGCTTCTTCAAGAAACCTATCAATCACCTTAGTGTGAATTTCAGTCTAGATGAATTTTTTCGTCAAAGTAAAAACTAACAGAAATGGCAGCAGAACATTTACAAGTACAAATAAATTGTCACAATATTTTTTGACTTATACTACAAATTCTCATTATTGCTCGACACTAACGGTTTTGACGAGGTCAATAAAACGCCTCAGTTTCTCTTAACTATATTATGAACAGTGCTACATCTACTTAAGAAATAAGAAGACTGCAAGCTGAGAATGGCAAATGCTTTAAAACACGTATTGTAAAAGTCACATCAAGCATGTTGCTCTATAAAAATTCCCTCAAAATGCAGCAGAAGAAATCCTCAATTCAATTTAGGTCTCTGTCTCCAGTTAGCTGCTAGTTCCATGTCTTACAAATCTATATATCCATTTCAACTAATTCCAGTATTGTTAAAGGGAGAACTCAACTCTAATAGTGGACGACAGGATCTGGAAAATATTTTGGGTCATTTAGATATTGGGGGCCCTCAACAGGTCTCTCACCTTGGGCAGTAATTCTAACAGCGTGTCTGCTTACAGGCTCTTCCCAGTCGACAACCGCAGAATGATGAACTCTGCGGTTATCCCAGATTGCCACAGTTCCCAACTCCCACTTGGCTCTCAATTGAATATCATGCGTGCTATTAATTAAATCAAACAAAAATTTCAATAGCAGATCGGATTCTGGTTTCTTCAATTCGACTATTCTTCTAGAGAACGATGGATCGGCAAAAATACTTTTCTTTTTCAAGACTGGATGATATCTGACCAAAGGATGAATGTAGGCTAACGCCTTTCTCCTCTCGATGCCACCTTGACTTTTAGACTGTTCTGCTTGCTCTACACCGCTCTGAACGACGTGTAGGCCGCTCAAAAACTCTTGGAATGTGGGCGAAAGCCTCTCATAAGCTTCAATAGCGTCAGAAAATAAAGTATCACCGCCCGCGTCTGGTCCTTCCAAAACAGTGAAAAACGTATAAGAAGGTGGTTGCAATTCGTATGCTACATCGGAGTGCCAGAATATCGATTGAGTTCTATCCGAGAAACGTCTCTCGAACTCTCGATGGTCAGGTCTACGATAAGTAACATGGAGCTCGGCAACTCCCTCTGGATGTCCACTGCTTTGATGGACATGTAATTTCCCGAAGTGTTTGACAAAGTCCGCAACATACCGAGGGCCTTTCTCAGAAAAGTCCTGTTCTCTGAAAACCACAACGCCTCTCTGGGCTATCAAAAGAGCCAATTCATCTTTAGCGGCATCTGATAACCGGGACAATTGTAGCCCGCTAATTTCGGAACCCAATTTTGGAGTAATGCGTTTAACAGCAACTTCATCTTTCTTGGATTCAGGAAATAGGTTAGGTAAATTTGAATCTGCCCTCAAAGCGGGGTCCTCATAACGATGAAAAATCAGCGGATCGTACTTTTCTTTGGGATCCCAAGTTGGAAGAAAATCTGGAGCTTTTGCCTGAGCTCTGTAACTGGGATTAATCCTCAATATACCATCTTCGGAACGATCATCTTGCTCTTCATAAAAGTGAATATCATAATCACCTGTTTCATGAATCAATCTTTTAGCTGCTTCTTTGGAAACATCTTTGCCATATGAAAGAGCTAGCTTGTTTCTCTCAATATCGGTCACCGTGGACATATTACTGAATGTTTGAATTTTTGTTTACCTATATTAATTTATTTGGATCTATGTATCATCCTACTAATGTGTCTCGTAACAACATCCTGGATAACATTCTGAATAGTACCGCCTTATATAAATTCAGTACGATTCAAGAAGACCAATTTTAATTGTCAACAATCCGATTACTTTCATCGGTAAAAATAAAAGTCATGTTTAGACAATAAGGATTGCGATGTGTTCACTACAACAAGGATCGAACGATATTATTTCACAGAGAGTCACCTCATTTTCTTAACGAGTGCAATAAGTCAAAGTCTTCATGAACACCTGATAACATGCTAACTAATAGACTCAGCTATCAGCTCAAAGTAATCGAACTAATCGAGTTTCAAAGTCCCGAAAAAAATCACGGAGTGTGATTGTGGATTGTTTTCAAAATTAAGTTTTGATTTATGCATTGTTGCAGCCCAAGAAGACACGCCTAGTGTGGGTTGCATAAGTGAGAAAAGTGAGTGGAATGACTGACCGCTCTATGCAATATTTTGATGTGCACGTAATACCGGTGCCGCCGATTTTTTCTTGATCTTCGGCCTCCACAAAAGCCGAAGACACCGTGACTTTCAAAGTATACGAACATGAAAAAGTGTTTCGACTTTAGCATTCAGCCTAAATATTTCCCTGCCGATTGGGTTTTCACTCCCAATGCTGGTATAGTATGTGCTTTTCTATAATGGATTAGACAGTTTGGAAAATTCAAACTAGGATCACTTCTGAAAACTAAGAAATGAATTCAAACTGATATTTTTAGGGGTAAAAAAAATGCCACAAACAGTCAACAGTTTATAGTTCTATTGCATATTGAGGTAAAAAAACACGTCATGGCTACTAGAGTTGGCCATTCCTTGGCATCGCTTAGCAGTTCCGGTCGAAGGTATACATCATGCGGGTAAGATTGGGATTTTTTGAACGGCGTGAAGTTTCCTGACAAACAATGAACGATTATTACTAAAAAGGTCCAGCTGCTACCTTTATTTGCTTCTTAAATTCAAAGCCCATCCTATACCTTCTTGTTAGTTGCATGCATGTCCAAATTCAGCGTTATCTGCTGTTACCATACATGAACCATGAATATGTGTATCTAAGAAAAATGGGGCCTCTTGCGGGTTCCCTGAAGATTGAACAGAGCCCCAAACTATGAACTCGACCTTTCTGGAGCACTTTATTTTCCTTTCAGTCAATTGTTGGAACGTAATAAAGCTGAACTTATTTAAGGATCATTACAAGCTGGGTGGATTTGGGTTTTCCTTCTCTGATACTTCTTCCCATAAATTCGACGTACTTGCTACTCAATACCCCCAGATGTAAAAGTATCTCGGGAACTTTCGGATTCATACCATGATGAATGTATGCCACTTTGTGTAGAGGAGGTTATAGAGGAGGTTATCTCGCCTTCTCATTGTATTTGAGCGGGGGAGATGCAGTTGACAATCGCATGTCAGCTTTAAAATCATTTTTCACAACAATACAGTTGTTTCCCTTGGGACCTGGTACCAGCAATAATATTTATAAATAAATTTGACATTTATTACTTTATTAGTTTTAGACTTTATTGTCTTTTATCTTTAATATTTTATTACTTTTAAAATTATATTTTTGGCTAGCGATTTTCTCGAGTATAGGTGCTTTATGAATTTCCGACCACCGCATTCCCTTAGAAGGGCAAACAGGACGCGAACATGCCTGATTACGATATACGCACATTCAAAACCTGACTGATTTACAGACTTATAAGTACAACAGATGATTGCATTCATGGAACGTGACTTGAAAGATAGTCTAGTATTCTTTAGATAATACTTGGAATTAATCGACGTCTAGGGGCTCCAACCGGTGAGACTTGCTATGCTTCACTATCCATAGTGAAGTGATATGTCACGTGCTTATTTCGCGCGTCTTTTGGGACGAAAACGTTTTTTAATGAATGCACTTGCCTTTAGAGTCATTCGTGAAGCAGGCATGCGGCGTAGCAAGCAGTCGTTATCTACAGATCAAGGGTTTTTGAACGTTTTTCTTTTTGTTGAAATTGACCTGGATTGCTGCAATGCGGTTGAACCCTCTATTTCCAAATTAATTACATCTGGTGGTTAGGTCACAACGTCATTTGACAATAGAAATCGTTGGTAAATTCTAGATAAACTGAGTATGTCATTATAAATTGATGAGAGCAATATAGTATTACCTCAGTAGCAAAGCGAAAATAAAAGGCACCACGGCTTAGTTTCCCAGACTACGAACAAACATCTTAGGTGAATATGCAGTTGCCAGTTGGAGTTCAGTTGTTAACGTTGTTCTATAAAACACCGTTGAAAGAATATCACATCTTCTGTATTTTCGGTTTTTCAATTCTTCCATAAAATTACGTAGGATACTTGTACGTACCAACCCGAAAATGAACGGTAAGCGAGGAAGATTCTTTCACGGCCTCGGGAAGGTTATGAAATCCAGAGAAAAGTTTCATCTGCTGTACCTGAGTCCTTCGTTCCTTTCTTTATCTCTTGTTTCCATATCATATCATATGTATAACTTCAGCTTATGAACCTAAATAATGTACAATTTCTCCTTAAATCTGTCTTTTGTTTTTTGTTTTTAAAACAAAACTGAGGGAGATAAGCTGAAGCCTGTCACAATTACAACGCTTTCGCCTTCGAGTAATCAGTTGAGCACCATACTTATTTTACGAATGTCACCATAGAAGGCTTTAAAAGGTGTAGCATTTGCATCATGCATTTTAGTAGAATAGTTTGAAAAATAATATATTATTTTTGACAATTAACCAAAATAGAGCAGGTTATATTATTACTAATAATATAACTTGAAAATGGACTTACTCAGGTAAATTGATGAAATGGCGCTTCAGCAATAACATCTTTAAATCATAACACTTCATTACCTTACAATGATGATAATTCGAAGTATACTTACTAGATTCATAATATGTGATATAATATATGTAAGAGTGTCGGAAAAAAAGGTTCGAAACCCCAATACTATTTATAAGCAAAATAAATAAATAAGTAATGGTCGGGGTGCCTAAGCGAAAATTGGGGCCTTAGTAGGGTAAGAAATTAAGGATACATATTCGTCTTCATAACTCCTTCCAGGGTGCCTGGGCCGTGGGTCTTATTTATATAAATACCAAGTACATGTGAAAAATATTCTTAACTAAGAGTGGTATGAATTGAAAGTTTCACGTCATTTCATTATATTACGCCGAACGTAAAAAATATTCTGTGGACAAGAGGTTTGAAAGGGCGTATCCTGATAGAGACCTCGCAGATGGTACATACATTTTTTCTCTCCTTTTTTGGTTGGCGCTAAATTTGTTTAGGAAGATTTTACATGTATGCGAATCAACTTTTTTCATCTTTTCTTTTGAGGCTGGATATATGTGTACTCAGTATTTCATGTCGGTCGGAAAGTGGAATGAACTTACCCGAAATGTTACTGCAATAAAAAAAAGTCTCGAATAGTTTGTCTAAAAATACCTCGGAATCAACATCAATTGAACAGCATGCTTAGCTTCCGCCAACAGTCTTTTTCCGTGATAATACAGGTATTCTAATTACTGGGATATTATTTTGAATTATACATCGTATAGATTAAAGTAGCACAATATAAAAACATGGGATTAGAGTAGAAGTTTCAGTTAAAAGTAGCCTAATATGTTCTTTAAATATAACAACAGGTTAATAAATATTAAATTAAAATTATCATTAGACTGTCCAAACTTCAAATTTATCTTTAGTAGCCACTGGAAATCTTTGTAAACAAAACATATGTACTTTAATTCCTGAGATATTCTTCGAAACAGAGCACGCCAAGGGATAGAATAGAGAATCTGGTGTGTTTAAATGCCTTACAATTTCCACAAGTGAAAGCCAACCCTTTCACTTGGTTCTCGTCGAACTCGCTTGAGAAAACGTTGAGTTTCCTCGATCTCCATTTTTTTAACTCTTAAAGAACGCCGTAGCACCGGAAGATTACAGCTTTTTCACGCTCGACGTCAAAAATATAAGGATTTTGATTCTGCCATGGCAGCCAAGTGTGATTCTACTACTTTACAAAGCCAAGTTAAATTCACTTACCATCCCTTCGAGTTAAGTGAAAAAAACTTTATCAAAGAAAGCGAAGGTGAGATATTCACGGCTGCCTGCAGAGCGGGTCTCGAAAAACTTTTTCCTTCCAATATGTTAGTTTGCACGGAGGGCAAGGGAGCGGGCGGGGCAGCCGAGTAGGAGGACAACATAAATTCATAAATGCTTCTGCGTTTGATCTTGGAGTTGTGGTCTGTGCCGTGAACTTTGAGTAGAGCTAAAGAGTCTGATCACCGAGAACGCAGATAGAGTTTTTCGATCACATCATCGATTCTCTCCCGAATTCCTTGGAGGCATTCGAGGACTCAACGACACTGTTATTTCCCTTCAATGGCAGCTTACAAATTTCGTTTGATAATGGTAGGCAATGGCAAGTCGTAAAAGAGGTAGGGATCATCTCTTATTACCGGGTAGACGAGCGGGAGATATATGGCCTTTGCAAGAAACCAAAAGAACGATTTATACATTACGGAAGATCAGGGGAGAACCTGGAGGCAAATTCAACTACCGAGCGAAGTCAGTAAAGAGCATCATTGTTCTATTGATGTAAGTCCTTTCGATGAAAGCTACCAGTTGCTGGTTTGCAAGCTTTTACGCGGGCATAATGTGACGGTGGGGGGCGTCACTCGGTTTTATACAGCCTATTTGTATGAAAGCGCTGTGTTTATTTCCAAGGATGGTGGGAAGAGCTTCAAACACATTGTTGCACCAGTGGATAGTTACGAAGTTACTCCGGATATCAGATACCACGGAATCGAATGCCAGTTTGCTACTTCTTCGCGAAAGTCCACTTTGCAGAAGGACTGGGTATATTGTGTGCACAAGATAGAAAGAAAATTGGGCGAGCAAGGATCGCGTAGAGAGCGCAAAAGTCCTTCTTCTATACCCCAGATTTAGGCATTAGCGTAAAACTGGTGGATGAGTTAAGGGGATTCATGTTTTCTGGTATGCAAATTTTGCTTTCCCATATTTTAATAAAGACGCTCGACGATAGCGGCAGCAATTATTCTACAGAGAAACTCTGGATATTGATTGGTGGGATCTTCACTCCTGCCTACTTACCAGGGCCTGCGAGATCATTTACAAGCCATGCAATTGAAGACGATCTGGGGAGGATCGTTATGTCTTTTAACAATATGGACGACGAAATCAACGCTTGATTGTCTCAGATTCTTCAGGATCCAAGTTTTCATTTTCTGATCTGATCATACCAGACCCCACTGCGTTCCATCTCGCTAAAAAAAACTTGTAGGTCTCAAGGAAATCATGTGGGGAAAGTTTGAATTTTTCCCTTATCCTGGTAAATATCTCGAAACCAAGAGCTCTGGAACTGCTGGTGATTATGGGGCTAACTAGTTCAAGAGAGTCGTGGATTTTTTGAGAAAACTTATCCATCGTGAAAAGATGACTCTACACACTGCAGACGAAAACTACAAAAACTGTCACTAAAAACAGCTTTGACAATGGGAAAACCTGGTCTAAGATCAGAATCGTGGATCCTTTTAAGAAACACACCGAACTTTTCAAATGCGATATCGATAACCTGAAACTTTGTTCGCTCCACGGACTTCCGTTTCCGTCCTCATCCCGCTTCTCGAGCAGAGACGAGCCCACCACAGGAATACTTATATCTACAGGTGAAATCAGTAATTATTCTTCAATAGGTGATGATGAAAGCGTTCTAACGTTTATATGTGAGAGATGGTGGCGCATCCTGGGAGGTGGCTTTTGATTGTCCAATGCTGTATGCCTTTGCTGACTTTGGTAATATTATCGTTGCCATACCCGATTTATCATCGAGGGCTACTGATTTGCGTGTGTACAACAAATTTTTCGTTTCATTGGACCAAGGCAAGACATGGAGGGAACATCAGTTTGAGGATCCTGTATTAGCTGACTTCATCGTATATGATAGTCATGGCTTAAATGTTGTTATATGATTTACTAAGGACCGCCATCAATCTAAGCCACACGGCCGTTCCGTTCAAAATGTGTTCTATGTGATAGATTTTTTGGAAGCCTTCTGTGGTAAAGCGTGCACTGTGGAAGATCTGGAAGCTTGGTACATCGCTGAAGGAGAAACCCTTAACGGTGTCGAATACAACTTCAAGAGAAGAAAACCAGATTCCCAGTTCCTGATGCGTAAAGCGTTTAAAGAACTTGAGCTAAAAAGAAGTTCACGAACGCACTGAGCTAGATTATGAATGTGCATTTGAGTTTTCCAAAGATTCAAAAGTTCAATGTCTTCCTAATTATTAATTGCTTGATTTTTCAGGGAGCTGTTTGAAATTCAATGAATCTGTTATAGAAATCAAATCTATGCGAAAACTAAAGAACAACAAATGCAGGAATGATTTGGAAGTGAAATCTGTTAGATTACCATGCCAGTGCCCTCTAGGCGACAAGCTGATTGATGGTGACCAGCATATATCGAAGATCCAAACATTCCACTTTTTTAATGCTTTTGGAAATTAAATTGGTGGAATTTCAGTTAAAGCGGAGTTGAGGTTTCTTTACGGTGGCGTAACGTTATGTCCTTACGATCCAGCATCAATACTCCATTGCCCTTTGTAGCCGGTTAGTTTTGCTAAACGTAAAGCTCAAATCAATCTTCTTCCTCTCACTGAACCATCGCCCTGGGGCCATCCCACTCCTGAGCTACACCGATTACCAATAGCTCATGATAGTATTAAAAAATGGCAACTAAGAAAACTATGGCTGACTACCAAATAATTGGTTACAATTGAATCAAGAAAGTCCTAGAAACAGACTACATTGCAGCTGCTCCTCAAATTGCTAAATCCTCTCCAAAACTTGGGCAGCTATATTAGCGATTCGTCAAGAACGTTACGCCTCCTAATGAAATCTCTGCATTCAAGTCATCCACAAGTTTAGAGCCCAATATGGATTCAATCGGATGCTGCTGGGTTAGGAATGAAACATTATGATATAGGGAATCACTTGAGGTACACAATATAATTTTCGCCGTTTTTAGGGAGGCTTCTTCGCTTTCTTGATGGTGTTTGAGTGGTTATTTTTCCTCCTGAAATTGTATTACCTATAGCATTTGCCTGGTGAAGCATTATCTATCTAAAAGACACATTTTATAATATTATGTTTTATTTATTAGTTAGTTTAGGATTAGTTTCATGATTATTATTTACAAAAATATGATAATGGTACTTCTTGAAATTTAATTATATTATATTTCGTTATTTTCTTATTATCTATTTATGATGAGATTTCAGCAACGCCGTTCTTGTCACATGCGTCACTTAGAGACTTTTTAACTTGCCACGAAATTGGTCAATAGAAGTATAACCTTTTCTGTCCATTATCTCTTTTAGTTCATTTTCCAGACGGTTGAAGATGGAAATGCCCTCTTTGTATAATTCAGTGCCAACTTGTAACATAGTGGCACCACATAGCAAATGCTCGAAGGCATCTTGCCCGGTTCTAATACCACCCGTTCCAATAATTTTAATGGATGGGTTCAAACGGGTATAAAATGCGCGAACATTTGCAAGAGCGGTTGGCTTGACATATTCGCCACCAAGACCGCCAAATCCATCTTTTGGTTTGATTACAACGCTTTCTTTCTCAATATCAATGTACAATCCGTTACCAATACTATTAATACAATTAACATAGACTAATGGAAATTGATTGAGAATGTTGGCCACGGTATTGAAATGAGCAAAGTCAAAATACGGAGGTAATTTGATACCTAACGGTTTATTGAAAAATTGAAACACCTTGATCAAAATTTCTTCAAGTAACTCAAAATCATATGCAACTTGTGGCTTCCCAGGCACGTTAGGGCATGACAAATTCAGTTCTGTAATACCATTAAAATCGCTACCCTGAATCTCTTGTAACATCATCATATTTTCACTAACACTCATACCAGCAATGGAGAGAAATATAGGATTAGCAGCAGGATTCTTCTTTTGGAATTCCAGGGCGTATTTTAGATAATAATCGAAGCCTTCATTTGGAAGACCCATAGAGTTGATACTGCCCAATGCGACGGAGTAGTATCGAGGCTTCGGGTTGCCCTCTCTTCTTAAGCTAGTAGAACTCTTAGTTACGAAAGTAGCAGCTTTAGAGTCACTTAACTCATCCATTTCTTCAGTGCTCATGCAATGAACACCAGATGCGTTCATGAAAGGATTCTCATAAGTGTGATTTAGGAAGTCGGTAGCCAAAGACGCATCCATTATGACTTCTTTGCCTGGTATACTTATACGGAAGGGGATAGGACTCTATGTTCTTCACAGCTGCGGCTATCAAACCCACTGTGACAGAAACATCATTCGTTATTATACAAATGCCACTCGTTGAAGGCAGGGTTGATCTCACCTGATGTGTCTTAACGCGAACGATGAAAATTTTGTCGAAAAGGCGAAGAGAAATGATCCACACTTGACGCAAAGCACTAATTACTAACTGAAAAAAAATCCGCTTCACGTTCATATTTGCATTATTGAACAAATTCGCGATCATAATACCGAATTTTATCGAGGTTAGAATATATCTCATGATCTGATGATATTCTGAGTCTTAAGATGTCCGTAGTTCACATTTTCCTCCAGCGTATGGATCGATTCACTCTTTCAGTGATTGGCAATGACTCTATGGTATTGAGCTTTCCGATTTTTGGTCTTGCAGAGAACAGAACCCAGTTGCCGAAGACTAACGGTTGATTGCTTCATGCCTCTTCGATGAATTTCGCTAAAAGGATGTTTAACTCGTTAACCTACAGAATCGTAAGTCAGGGCGTTGCTTTCTAAAGTTGTCAATTCGTTACCGATGTTTTGAGGATCAATTAGCTAGTGGAAAAAGGTGTCATAGGAAACAGGCGTTGCCGGTCTTCCTCTTGGGCAAACAATTGAAGTTTAATTCTTTCAAAATCTTAGTTCTTGAGATGGCAGTCTACAAGGTGCAATTCTCTGAAATTCGTACGTAACGTTTGGACTTGACGGATAGCATTGGTTTAGAACTCTTTTCAACAAAAGTATCATTGCGAGAACATTTTCTCTTTTTGAAAACTGAGTCGTCAGAAAGTGATATCAGCAAAAACCACAAGATCCTTGTAATATAAGCATAAATTTACAAAGATTGGGTTTTAAGACTTACATTCCTTTAAATTTTAATGTTGCTTATAAAAAGCACTATTTAAAGTTTTAATACTCCTTCAACTATCAGAAAAATGAACATTTTTTATAAAAGGTATGGCATCGATTCGAAGAAGTGCAAGTTCGAGGTCCGTGACAATTTATCTGCATTGCATTTCGCCTAATGTGACTACCATTATGCAAAAAAACCTGGCTGCATTCGCAAAACAGCCTAATGAAATCAATCTATTCCATTGATATTACGTACTTTGAATTCTGTTTCTGCCCAGCATTTCGATATATTTCTACCGCTTCTTCCAAATTAACCTTTGTCCATGCGTTTTCGCTAGAGATCTTTAATTTGCCGCTCTCAAACATAGTGGTCAGAGCAGCCATATCTTTCGCCATTTCCTGTACAGTGTAAGACAAAGAATTGCAACCAACTAAACTTTTTTCTTTCCTGTAAAAGTCTCTCATATTTATTTCCAAGTTGGCTGCTTCCTGCGTTGCAATAAAGGCAAGACGTCCTCCATGTGCAAGTTTCCCGACTGCCGCTTTCGTTAATGCTGGTATTCCAACCGTGTCTATCACAACGTCTACGCCCTTGCCTTGCCTTAAAGTATCGACAGCGTGAAGTCCAGGATCAGTGGTAGTGCAGATGTCTGCTGCATCGCCACGAGCAGCTGTAAAAACCAAACATCCTTTATTCCTAGCTAGCTGAACCACGGCAGCACCTACGGCACCATTGGCACCGATGACCAACAGGGTATCAGAGGATTGGACATAAGCCCTTTTTAAAGTTAAAACAGCAGTCGTAAAGGGGACCCCTATGCATGCAGCCTCGACAAACGACACGTTTCGAGGTTTTGGAGCGACAGCGTCCTCCCGTACCAGACAGTACTCTGCATGAAAACCATCAGCAGTAAAGGCATGTGTAAAGCCACTAGTTCCATACACCTCTTCACCGCTACGGGGTCCAGATACAATAGTGCCCGCAAAATCTCGACCTGGGATGCGAGGGAACCTGGTATATGGAAAGCCACCGCGTGCGTTGAGTAAATCACTGGGCTGAATTGCAGAGGCTTTAACTTTGACGAGAATATGCCCTTCAGAAGGTGAAGGTATCTCCCTTTCAATAAACGTAGTAACTGGTTGCTGGTCAGTGGAGGATCGCGTGAGCAGCAATGCTTTCATCCTGTCTTCGAGGTTGATATTTTTTATAATAAAAACTTCCAACTTCTCAGACAATTGACGGTCTTAATTTGAGAAATTGTTGACCGTACCATCAATGTAGCTTTATATAAAATAATATAAAACTAGAAAATAGTATATTCATATACACCATAGGCAATTTTGGAGCAGGTGCTTTCTATATTAATATTTGTCTGCGATAACCAAAGACACCGTGTACTAGTGGCATTAGAAGCGTTCAAAGGCATTTAAGGGGATATCGCGGATGTTATGCATATGGCATTACAGGCTGTAGTAGGTCTTGCAGGTTGCCTCGACTTCAGACGATCTCGCCAGACAATAGGCCATGATAAGAACATATTATGTTATCGTTGATCAGAAGAAGTGTTAAGAAAACGAGTCATATTTTCATTAGGCTCTACCATGTGCATGTTATGTTAGCGTCTCGAGGTTATAAGTATTTGCTGAAGGAGATAACAATAATTGTAATAATCAGGGCCACAAGAAAATACTACTATTGTGCCACGTTCGGATCTCCTGCTCCTACTTCGCTAAGAAAAATACAGCTGGCAAATAAAGCTCAATACTATCCCAGCAACTATGCAACGCGCGTCGTAATAGACTTACGGGCCACTTACATGTTATCCAAGGGCTCAGCAGCCAGCACAGAAAAAGAGCGCGCAGGCAAGGAAATGTTTGAATTCAAGTTCACGAATCATAAGTTACATTCCTTACATAATCGTCTTCATAATCGTCTTCCATGCCCAGCCCCTACTGAAACAAGCAGATGAGCATAATATACACTTCCTTCGGTGTTTCCGGCAAAGGCCTCGCTTCAGGATGAGGTTATACCGAACCTCTTATTATCAGATTCATATATTTACACAGGTATGGAGTACTTTACAGGGTGAGTATTGCTTGCATTACATTTGGCACGGGTTCGTTAGCGCGAAGCATGCAGTTTGTATTGAGACCATCGTTAGAACGATAAATCTCTAGTTCATGTTTGCGATGAACTGAAGACGCTTTCCCTTGTACTGAGGAGCCATATCCTTTATGAATCAGTATTCAGAATGGTGTCAGCATCGGACTATATTTCCTTTCTAAGCGCGGTACTTATCGAAGAAATGTAAAACCTTTTGAGAGGATGTGCTAAAATTGCACGTTACCCATGTACTATTTTGCGACACTAGCCCTGTTTTGAAGGCGTTTATATACTAGTGGAGAAAGTGGAAGTAGCACTTCTTTGATAATTACGAAGAAAATAAAATAAAACAATAGCGCACTAGCGCACTAGCGAACTGGTTTAGGCTTCCATGGTTTGTTTACTTAGAGGGGCTATTCCGAGATGTATTGGTAACAAGGGAACTTTGAAGTAAAATGACAGAAATTTGGATAACAATTCATAAGGTTTAAAGCTGCTCCTTCGTCAGTAATCTCTAGTAAACAAGCAGATTATCATCATTGCTGTATCTCCCCAGGAACGATTTTGCAAGAATTGTGGCAGAAAGAAAAATAAGAATGTTCAAAACCCAATGGAATGGGCAATTTGATTTCATGTGCTCCCGAATTTAAGATTTACTCCAAAGTAATCATAATATCCCATAATCCCTTCTCTACAGGTATTTGTCACGATCCAAAGTATTGAAAACCAACAGTGTATTGCTAACAAGTAGATTAGCGAGTCAAAGTACGAGAACACTGGGTAGAGAAATAGTAAGAAATTTAAGCAGCTATCCAACCTCCCAAAAATAAAACCCCGTTTAAAAACTAACTCAAAAACATACATAATAGTTAAAACAACATTTTGGACCTACCCTTAGATTTCGTCGTCGATCGCAGGGAGAATTTCTTCATGCATCCTAGCACTGAGCTGCGATTGAACAACGTGTAATTTCTCAGGATGCTCTGATTGCCATTCTCTCAATTTGTACGTTTGTCCAGACAAATCCCAGTAGATACCACGGAACGTGGTGTATATGCCTTCACGGCCCTGCCACAGTGGAAATATGATGACACAAAATGCGGTGAAAAACAACCAAATCATGAGCACAATAATCCAGCCGGTGAAAAACTGCCTAGAAAAGATGTAACCTGTACCATACATTGGCATGGGCCATACAATTATGAATGCCAGGATAAAGAAAATGCAAAGGTAGGAGCCAATCTTTGAAGCCCTTGCCAGTAGTATTTCCTCTTCGTCCAACTTTTCGGCCATTTCCTTCGTATTAGCCATATCATCAATAACACTAACCACAGATTCAACATGTTCCAGCTTTTTGAAATCTTTGGAAGCTAAGCTACTACTTTCTTCAGCGTGCTGTTCCACGCTTTTATCGTTTTGTGTGTCTTGGTCACTTTGTATATTTTCAGGGTCCAGGTACTGCCCATCATCCGCTTCCTTAATCTCTTCGGTTTCATCGACACGTGTGATATCCGTCTTCATAACTGACCAGTCAAAATTCTGAGGCTTGAAAGCATACGTTAGGATTGGAATGAAGATCCCTGGCGATAATAGGGCAACAACGTTACCTGTCAACATTGGATAATCCATGAAAGTTGATTCCACGGTAATTTCCTTGTACAATGATTTAGCACAAACTAACCATGACATGATTGCCAAACCAGTTCCCAGGATGGGTGACACCGTCACCGCGATCAAATTTTGACGTTTCCAAAACAATGTTAATGTGCATGGGATGACAGCGGGGGATATGATAATACCCATTAGTTCGTACAGGTAACCCATGGAAATACCAGCGTAGTAGAGACCGGTTGCAAATCCACTCATGGCTATCCCAAAAACGATACAGGTAGCATGAGAAGCGACGATCAATTTTTTACCACCAGCGTTAGGGTCAATGTACGATCTGTAGATGTCGTAACTGAAAATCGTCGAAACAGAAATCAACTCAGCAGACATTGCTGAAGTGACCGCCATGAAGACTAACAATAAAGCGGCAACGGCACCGCCCTTACCTAACAAAGTGAAGGCGGCAGTTGGTAGGGCTAGACCGGCAGTTACTTGATCTGCGGTAAGTCGGTCTGGATACGTGGGAAATTTTGGACTGCTTTCTAGCGCCAAGCACGCCAGGCCAAATGTGGATGCACACAAGCATGGAATTGCAAACCAAACGATACCACCCAAAATGTAACCTGGTAAAGCTGCGGCAGGCGACGAGGAAAATGCCTTAGAGAAGTAGCCGTTATCTAGGAAAACAGTACCGAAATTTCCCACCAAGTTGATGACGAAAAATATACCGCCAGATCTGGACTTCATGGTCAAGTATTCACCACCGGCGTTACCTTCAACTGGGTGTCTCTTTGCCGCTTCCCTCAAGAGGTCGTACATTTGATCAAAGGATCCCAGCAGCGCGCCGTTAGCGTAAACAGTGAACGCAAAGATGAATATGATAACGATGATCACGATGGTATGCGCGTAATCCGTCAGGAAAGTAGCCCTGATACCACCAAACAATGTGTATACGACAACACCCACTGGGAGCAAGTAACAAGCCGCAGCAGTATGCATGCCGGTTAGCTCGTTAATCACAGATGAACCACCCGTTAAAAGCATCGCAGTAACCAGAATGTTTGTGGCGAAAGCGTAGAACATGTGCACGGCATGTCCCCACTTGCCGTAACGGGCTTTGATAATCTCCAGGAAAGTGTGTGCGTTGGGAGCCTTCTGCTTACATTTGATAGCCAGCGTGGAGAATAACACGATCTGAACACACGCGCCCGAGGCATAGTAGTATGGTCCACTAATACCGACTTTGTAAGCCATCGAAGTCGACGTCAGAAGGGTAGCTGCCCACGTCCAACTACTCACAACTGCCGCAGCAATCAGACCCGTCTTGACACTTCTACCGGCTGTTGCAAACTCTTCTGCCGTAATGATCTCCTTTTGATAACGTTTCAATAAATAGGTTGTCATAATCATACCTCCCGCAAATACTGCACCTAATCCAACGACCACGGCATAGCCTGCAGCCTGAGGCAATGGAGCTGAGATGTCGACCATTGTATTAACTTTCTAGTCTTTTGATTAACCTTCTACCCTTTCTCGAGAAAACCACTCCAGTATACCAGCTACTCTCCGGTTTTATATAAATCCAAAACACCAGTTGAGCTCATCATGCATATTATTTTACTTTTACAGATATTGTGTGTGTGACTACAGATTGCGCATTGCTTCTCTTCGAACCAACTTATCAAATTGGTGACATTGAGAATTCTTCGATTGCATATCTGTTGCTTATCAAGACAGGTTTTTCTTTGACGAGAACTGGTGGTCTACCTGTCGTTATTGGTGACTCCATGCTTTTGGGGGACCCGCGCGACACCTCATCTGAGAGCGCCGTGCTGATTGATGTAGGTCAACGCCATTTTGTGCACGGAGCATTGTACACATTTTAACGCTTTAACTGTGCGCTCTAATATGCGCTTGAATGTGTGCTCGAATGTGCGCTCGAGCGATGCCATTTTTTCCCAAAACGGCTTTCCTCTTTTTCTTTTTTCCTTTGTATTGCGCCAAGCAGTGCGCGTGACCTTAGGCTTCTCGAAAAAAAAATATTTTAAACTGCAAGCGCGCCAACGCTGCCCCTTCCACAAGCCGTGACGGCAGAAAAAGATATAGAAGGTGCGGAGGAAGGGGGCGATTACGTAAAAGGCGCTATCGGAAGAGGAAATTCCGAAGAAAACGCCTTTCGAATACAGTTTTAGCAGTGCAGTTCCGACAGCAGGCACGCTCATATTGAAATGTTTGAGTGTTTCTTGAAATCAGTCAATATTCGATGTAAACGAAAAGTTGTTTGCAAAAAAAAAAAAAAAAAAAGAGGTCATTAAGAGATTTACTGTTGGGGTGGTGCAAGTCTCTGTACGTGACTTACATGATGTAACTTTATTTATGGATAAACTATCTATGAAGTATGCGTCTGCTACTTGTTAGATATTGGTCACGCTACTTGGGTCATTCTAACGGTGGTTCTTGTTTGGCTACATTCGCAGGAATCTGTGTTTTGCTCTGGACAGATGCACACATCTTGTGGGCGGCATCTCATGGAGTTTTCTTATGTTCTGTAATAAGCAACAGCAAGTGTTTAGTGTAAGTGAGATGGCAGGGGATAGGCAACACCTAGTCTTATTTAACTCTGTGAGTAGGTGACTGCGTTCGCTAAGGTTGGAAGACTTTGTATGGACCCTTTGTTTTTCCATGGCTCGGCGCCAGGTTTCCGAGATTGGGGGAAAGTGTGAGGTTATCGGCAGGGGGTTTCCAGAGTTATATGGGTGACAAGTGGAGGAAACACAGTCATGCGCGAGCGTTTATTAGCTGCCGATGCGATTAAGTTGTCAATTGTCATTTTAGTGGGTATTATAATTTTTTGCCCGGGACGTTGTCATGATATATAGTAGAGACAGTTTAAGAGATGGAAAGCACGGGGAAACTAATGAAACCGGCAAGCGGCAATATATGGGCAATGGGCTCCTGGGATAGATCTTTGTGGAATTTTTTTTTTTGAGGCCACCCGCTTGTGTGCAATTTAATTATAGCTGTCTGGAGAGGATGTGCCACTTAGGGATCGCTCAGTTTGCGATCGAAGGAACTTCTGAATTTTCAGCTACGCTATTTTTTTATCACTTCTGGCGCAATGTGCGTGAGATTTTTAATTATCATTCTGCTCGGGAACACGTTTAACTAAATAGACCACTAGTTAGGCGCCGAAGCGGTAAGCATATCAATACCCAGTGCACTGCGAGCTTTTCCGATATTTAAAATTTCTGACTCTTGTGGTTTTTACTCTTTGCCATATATTTACCCGTTCTCCACCAGTAGTAGCTTGAATAGATTATTTTGTAATTTCAAAAAAAAAAAAAAAAAAAAAAACTGAGATACCAGTCCACAGCGTATTTTTGCTTATATGGCTGTATGACAGAACGTTTGATAATATGTAAATTAGTAGCTTCTGATGAGCGGTCCTCTAACAGTTGTGTAAGCAAATAAGAAATTTTGCAACAGCATGTACAATGAAGCCTCAGCAACCGGGAAGAAATGGCCGCTTCAATATCATCGCCCAAGTAGCAGTATAACCCTTCCTGATTCAGTGTTTTGGATATTAAATGTAAGCATGAGCAACAACAGATGAATGCCTACCGACTGTTCTACAATGCGAATTTCCATCGTCATATAACGAGTAATATTAACAATATGGAACAGCTCGAGGTACCGTGTGTTGGCCCATCTACATCTGTTCGTATCGCCCACCGTCATTTAAGAGAAAACGGGATGGCCTTCATTCCAGCACTTTACTTCCGCGCTCTGACTCCATCCATGTATGCCTGTGGTTGCAATTCCCCATCGTCCCCGTTACTCTCGCCGTGATTTCTCCGGCCATAACATAGGACGTTGTAAGTCATTTTGTGAAAGAGTTTATACTCTTGACAAAAAGTTGGCCTCCAAAGGGCACAATAGTTTCAAGTACCCCTAGCGGTTCGCTATGAGATGGCTGCAAATGATGGCCTTGTTGGAACCTACCGTTAGCAATGAACTGACACCTGAGCCGTCGCAAGAAGGAAAATAAGCGTATTCATATTCCAAACCATTTTCCTTTGGCTTGCGAATGGCGCTACGCCCAAAGTGTGCCCAGAAGCCTGCTTGTGATTTCATTCATTTCGGGAGAAATGTCGATGGAGGAATTTTGATGCCCCTTTTGGACGACTGCAATACAATGGTTCGAGCACATTATCAGCTCCCTAATTGTATTAGGACCCCCCTTCCCTTTCTTATTTTATTCTTCAACTTTGAATGGGTGATGAGACCGCGATGCTTAGCGAAAGAGTACTGGAAATAGTCCTAATAAGACCTTCGGAGCAAACAACGGCAATGCAAAATTTAACCTAACCGAGAAGCTGCGAATTTTTCATCGACGAGATGTGTTTCGTTGATAAACTTTACCCCAGAATTATCTTCTAAACAAAAAATGTGATCAAGCGGCCAAGAACTGCAAGTCCAGCCGATTATCTATTGGGAAAAGAAACTTGCCTGAAAGATTTTGCAGATCAGATCTTGCATAAAGGAACCCGTGTTTTCTTTTGCATTGCCCGTCTCATTTACAACGTGGCGAAAAGAAAAGAGACCATGCGCATGTCTGAGCCGGGGTTACTAGCATCTGCCCCACACGCCGCGGGAAAGGTTCTGTTGCCTAAAACAAAGGAATTGTATTCGTAACACTCCGACACTATATTTTCGAAATATATGGGGACGTATGTCAAAATATGTTCCTTCATATTATGAATACCACTCTTTTCCCAGTGTTATTGTTAAACTAATACTTTTTTCGTTCTCACCTATTTGAGGCATACGAGAGCGACATGCACTGAAAAAAAGCAAATCCCAAAGGATGTAGAGATGCCTCGAAACCAAAGGAGCTTAAATGAAGGAGGATGACAAAAAACAATACTAGGGAGAAACAGATACCGTTTCTACGTTATCTGTACCTACAGTCCAGCAAATGGATCTTCTCCCCCCAATGGAGGGAGAATACCTCTGTGAATCCTCCTTCCTAGTTCCTTCAGCTACCGTAGATCTCTTGTGGCTCCTCCTATATACCCCGTCACAGCTGCATTCAAAACTGGTTTGTGGAGTAAATCTATATATTTCTTCACTCTGCTTCTCCGCGGCGCGATAATTCCATGCCTAGTAATCAAACAGTTGTCTTGGAAGAATTCGTAGAGCGTAGGTTAGAGTGCAAAGAATGATAAATGTAAAGGTAATTGGCCTGAGCCTAGCGTGGGGGGACTCTTGAGCTCCAGGCTCGGACTTGTACTGCGTCAGAAACCGTAGATGCTAGGTAAATCTTCATCGCGACTCATTACATAATTATACGGCTAAACTAATCCTGTTTGGCTACTTTCTTCAACTAGCTTAGAGGGTTTGGGATAATGGAAATTTTTAGCCAGTTCTGGTTGCAGAAGCTATATTTCCGTTGTGACAAGAGCAGGAGCAGGAGCAATGAGTTACCTCTTTGTTTCCTGAAGTTTATTTTACGACGAGTCATTCTCACATTCATCGGAGATTTTCTAAGTAAAGACCTGACGCACACAGTAATTTCGGTAAATATCGTATACAGTCCTCTACATTAAATATTCTGTTTATTAGTTGGAAGTACTATAAGAAGAAATGCTTAACTTGATAAAATTTGGTGCCACCACCGTCGTAGTGCCGCTCGGTCGCTCGAACCCCAGCTAAGGGCCATTCCTGTCAAGCATTTCATTTAAGGGTTCCAGACAATATTCGTTTATGGTGATATTTAGTAAACTGATAACAGCCAAGAAAATCTTGGGAATCTCATCTTCTATAAAGGACGTTAAAGGATGGCAAGCCCTTTTAGATAAAAGAAGTCAGGTTGAGAACTCCCGAACAGTATGGAGAAGGTAGATCCTGAGAGTTGCAAGGTAGCTTTGCCAGCTGAACGCTTTACAAGCTCTTTTAAATGGGCCTGTCATGAGGCGTCTCGGTTTTACGTTGCTTGGTTGGGCCCATTATTATGCATGATCACCGTATGGACCCTGGTGACTTGCCCAAACATCATCAAATCTCCTCTTTTGGGTACCCTTACCTGTGTTGTTATTTTCTCAATAGGATTTCCGATAATCTTGCTCTTTTTTATGAGATATCGTGTTATTTTCAGATGCAAAGTGAAGTTAGTTCAGGTTATTCAAATGGTGGATCCTGGTGTCCATATTTGGAAATGGAATGAAGTTGCAAGGCAAATGAACAGCTTCCTTTATGAGGAACGTTATTGGAGAACGCCTCATTTCTTTTTCAGCGGTCTGCAATGTCAATCTACCTTCATATCTGAGATTTTAATTCCTTATGAGCAAGGAACGATCCATAAGAACCTTGGAGATAATGTAACGGATATTGTTTGTGAAGTTATAGAGCGTTATCAACAGGCCATAAATGGAACTTACGAAGATTTCTTACAGGATGACCTTTTAAAGGTTCGCTCAGATTTCAAGTCTTTACCAAGAGACAGACATCAAAGCAAGTTTACGTTCAATAAAAAGTTTTTTGTTTCGAGGCAATTTGTTATAGCTCTTTTATTCGGTGGCCATGTCATTGCTTGCCTCCATTTATTTTGTCCGAAATTGCTCCTACCTGTTTTTCCTATGCTTGCTATCAGGATTGGGTACGGCAATTATTCCATCTGGAAGTATGGAAAGTTAGGTGAACTAGCTAGGATAAAGTTCCTGGCAACTATCGTTAATGTTGTACCCGGTAGAGACATGGATAAATGGGATCAAATAGCCCGGTACATGAATCAATATTTACACGATGAAGACATTTGGAAGGATAAGCATGAGAACTTTTTCGATGGAAGGGACTGCCTGGAATTAAAGGCTTTTGTTTCAAATCCTGAGCTGAACGAATTTGTTAACGATGCCAACAATGCTTGCGAGCCACCTTCAGAGTGATCGTGTGTAGTAGAGTTTCCACAAACCCGGCAAAAATATATGTACTTAATTTCCACTTAATAGGAGGTATGAAGTTCCAACCTCGGTTGATTATAAAATTATGCAAAAATTCCTAGGGGCTGCTGAATCAGAGGCTTTTTACCGCTTTTTTTGAAACTCTTTCAATAGCTGGTCGTGCTCCTTTATCTGCTTAATACCTTAACAACAGCAATTAAGTAGTTTAGCGGGTGAGATTTTGTCTACCACTAAAACTTCTCTCCTTATCATTTTTATTTGATGCTCTTCCAGAACATATCCAGTCTTCTGTCTCCTGCAACGATGGTTCAAACTTTGACACGACGTAGCATTTCGGTGGACAACAACTTGATAAGCGTTATCTTCTGCAAACGATTAGCTTTTTTGGGGAGGGAAGTGGAATTGTTAATTGATTAGGTGTTTTATGTTTTTTCCCTAGTAGTGTCGGGTTTAAAATTTCATGAATGCCCAATATGGGCCCAGAGCTAGTTTTTTATTGGTTTGTTGGCATGGCAACGATTGGAATAACCTCGCTGCCAAGTATCCCCCGTATGGATGCAGACAAAATTAAGACAAGTTACAACAAAGAGGTACTATTATAAAGAATTCCCATAGCTTTTGAGTCAGATTTCCTTAGAACAGAGGGTGAGTGAAAGTGTAAGATAATATTGGTACCAGTGACTAGTATAGGTTGTTTTTATAATACTTCTATGATTAACAAAGAAATAAGTGGTAGTAAACCAGACTAACTGTTAGTTAGCATCGTCGTTCTATACCTACAGCGCTACGTGAGGTAGGATTCACACATTGAAATGGAACACGCACCTTTTCACTTGCTACCTCAAATGATCCAATTGAAAAAAAAAGGCATCTTCTCCACATACGAGAATAAGGTTAGGGACGCCCCTTTGGTCTTGAAGCTTCATGACTCCCTGATAGAAACGTATTGGAGAAAACACACGAGAACAGCGAATCTCCAAAAATTTATTCGAACGTGACCGGCACTGAAGAATATACTATCATGGTTATGATTTGAACGCTGCTGGACCATAGACCAAGTTGACCACAGCTCTCTCAAAATTTTCGTTAAATGCCTGTGGGAAAGGAATGGTCCGTTCCGTCTGTAGTCTATGTAGGCAGTGAACTAGTTCCTCCACCTTGGGCAAACAGGCAAACAAATAATTTGCCGATTCAAACTTGTCGGCAATTTGCTGTTGATGATTGTCCATCAACGTATCATTTACACAAACGATCAATGGTTTTCTAAGTCTCAGGGAGTCCAAAATTGACCCAGTTCCCGCGTGAGAAATCACCAAATCCGCATGTTTCTCGATGACATCTTGAATTTTCGTCGAATATTCAATCCCAACGACTTCCAACTGTCCCGCGGCAACCTGGCCATAAACGGGATCGCCTTTATATCCCAGGTCATCTAAGAGACATGTGGAATTTTTACCATGTTCTTCACAAACTAATTTTGTGAATGTGTCCCGATAGCCCTTGCCAAACTGCACGATAATCCTCTTAAAGCCATTTTTAACCAGCTCTTGCGCAAATTGCTGTGCTAAAACACATTCCACCAGCTTAGGGAATGGTACAGTGGCTCCACATGTTACGAGTAATGTCTTGGACGCCATTTTTACAGACTCCTTTGTGGTTTGTACTAGCTTGAAATTTCGCCAACGTATATTGTGATTTATTTTTCAATATGTTGAAATCACCGAAGGGTGGCAAATCAATCTTTCAAGGTATTCCATGCAGAATAGAGTTAATCAAGGTTGCAGGAACCTTACCAAATAAACCATCCATGACAGCTGTAGTGAAGAATTCGAGTGTTTCTATGAACACATACGAAAGTGGCATAAAGCCCTATTTTGAGCAGAAGATCCAGGAGACGGAAATCAAGCTACGTTCCAAGACAGAGAATCTGCGCCGTTTGGAAGCTCAAAGAAATGCTCTTAACGACAAAGTACGTTTCATTAAGGATGAGCTGCGCCTTTTGCAGGAACCAGGTTCCTACGTGGGAGAAGTTGTGAAAGTGGTTTCTGACAAGAAAGTGTTGGTGAAAGTGCAACCGGAGGGCAAGTACATTGTGGACATCTCCAAGGACGTGAATATCAAGGATTTGAAACCTTCGCAAAGAGTATGTCTCAAGAGTGACTCGTACACCCTGCACAAGATTTTAGAAAACAAAGCCGATCCATTGGTCTCGCTCATGATGGTGGAGAAAGTGCCGGATTCCACATATGATATGCTTGGTGGGTTGACCAAGCAGATCAAAGAGATCAAGGAGGTCATTGAGTTGCCCGTGAAGCATCCCGAACTTTTCGAAAGTCTGGGCATCACGCAACCCAAGGGTGTCATCCTTTATGGTCCTCCAGGTACTGGTAAGACCCTTCTGGCTAGGGCCGTGGCACACCATACCGATTGTAAATTCATCAGGGTGAGCGGTGCCGAGCTGGTGCAGAAATACATCGGTGAAGGTTCGCGTATGGTGCGTGAACTGTTCATAATGGCCAGAGAGCATGCACCTTCCATTATATTCATGGACGAGATCGATTCCATCGGTTCGAGTCGTGTGGAAGGTTCTGGCGGAGGTGACTCCGAAGTGCAGAGGACCATGCTGGAGCTGCTCAACCAGCTGGACGGGTTTGAGACTTCTAAAAACATCAAGATCGTCATGGCCACCAATAGGCTGGATATCCTGGATCCTGCACTGTTGAGGCCGGGCAGAATAGACAGAAAGATTGAATTTCCCCCACCTACCGTCGCTGCAAGAACAGAAATCCTTAGGATTCACTCCCGTAAGATGAACTTGACCCGTGGCATCAACTTGAGAAAAATCGCCGAAAAGATGAACGGCTGTTCGGGCGCTGATGTTAAGGGTGTCTGCACGGAGGCAGGCATGTACGCACTCAGAGAGCGCAGAATTCACGTCACACAAGAGGATCTGGAACTCGCCGTGGGCAAAGTCATGAACAGAAACCAAGAGACCACAATCTCGGCCGCCAAACTATTCAAATAGATCACCGATAATATATAATATATGTACAACATTATCATATATGCATCGTGCGCTTAAACCGTATTACCATCACAACCCACGGCAACCTTCCGTCTGGGAAAATTTTTTTGTGCGTCGCTTTGGATCAGAGAGCGAAAATTTTTCGATTTTCCTGGCATCAATCCCATCCCAAAATAAAATATACCACACCTACTACACCTGTTACTTTAAACAGGGATCCACATCGATCAAAAGAGCTGCCAGGGTAGCAATTAGTTGGTGGACTGACTGTGGAAAGAAGTGAGAAACTAGTGAGATTTGCATTTCGAGCAGATTGCTAAATAAAGAGAAAAAGAAGCTAAGGGGATCAAATTATCAAAAATAGTTCGTCCAGTCGGCTCTTTACCTTTAGTATTATTATTGATAGAAGACTCTCAATATAGGAGCTCGTCATGTCCGATGAATTGAAGTCGCAGCCTTCGCAAGCATCGGTTCCTGAGCAGCAACAGCAGCACCATGTGAGTAGAAATCAGACACCTGAAGCCGGGTTTGAAGATTCTCAGCAGCAGCAGCAGCAGCAGCAGCAGCAGCCTTACCATTATCACGGTGGGAACAATACCTATTCTCAGCGAGGTGCAAGAGGTGGGCATCACAGCAACAGGCAGGGCCAGCAGCGGGGAGGACGATATGGATCTAACAAGTACAACTCGTATCAGAACAACGCTGGTCAGTACAATAGATACAACAACGGGGTTGGAAATGGCAACAGGAACTACACAGGTGGATACAAATCTCATAGAGGTTCCCTGAATGCCGCGGCCGCAGCTACCATGCAGTGGCCGGGCTACTACAATAGTCCCCCAATCTACTACGTGCCACCACAGTTAGTGCCTGCAGCTAACGCTGCAGGTGCTGGTGGGACCTCTCCGGATGTGTCCTCTTCCAGTTCGCCCGTCTCTTCGGCATCTGGTGCCTCTACACCTCAACCGAAGAAGATAGAAATCACGACGAAAACTGGTCAGCATTTGGACTTAAACGCCCTTCATAGTCAGCATTCTGGAAGCGCAGCATCTGAGAGTGTCAATGGCAACAACGTTAGTAATAGTCAAGGAGAAACATCGAATCCCGAAAGCAGCATTCCACAGACCGGTGAAAAGGAGGAGGAGAGCTCTACCAAGGAAAACTCGGCACCCAGTGCTCTCGGTAGCAAGGAGGAAGCAGAGAGGACCAGAAGGGAATTTTTGGAACAGATCAAGCTCCGTAAGCAAGCACTGGAGAGGAAGAAGCAGGAAGAAGCTCTTAAGAAGCAAGAAGAGGAGAATAAGTTGAAGGAGGTTTCCACTCCAGCTCCAATAGTAGCACCAGTACATGATCCTACACCTGCGCCGGCCTCCATAACGCCATCTGCATCTGCATCTGCCGAAGAAAAGCCATCTCTCGCTGAGGAAAAGTCACCTCTCAACGAGGAAAAGCCTTCCGTCGTTAAGGAGAAGCCATCTGCCGTGGAGGAGAAGCCATCTGCCGTGGAGGAGAAGCCATCTGTCCCTGAGGAGAAGCCATCTGTCTCTGAGGAGAAGCCATCTGTCCCTGAGGAGAAGCCATCTGTCCCTGAGGAGAAGCCATCTGTCCCTGAGGAGAAGCCATCTGTCCCTGAGGAGAAGCCATCTGTCGTGGAGGAAGAGCTACCTGAGGAGCAACCATCTGGTCTTAAACAGAAGGCATCTGTTCCTGAGGAGAAGCCATCTGTCGTGGAGGAGAGGCCATCCACCCCTGAGGAGAAGCCATCTATCCCTGAAGAGGAGTCATTTGTCGTGGAGGAGAAGCCATCTATCCCTGAGGAAAAGCCATCTGTCTCTGAAGAAAAGCTGCCTGAGGAGAGGATATCTCTCAATGAGGAAAAGCCTTCCTCTGAATCAGCTGGTTTAGAGGTTTCTATTGAACAAGCATCAGTTCAACCAGAAAAGCCAAAGAGTGGAACATATGCTGAGAAGCTCGCCGTGATAAAACAACAAAAAGCACAAGGTGCCGCCAAGGCTGAAAGTGAAAGGAAAGATGAGCACCCCCAGGATCCATCTAAGGACATTCAAGATCAACAAACGCAAGCGAATGCGGAGGAGAAGAAACCACAACTGCCTTCCCAAGAGGAATCCACTACCTCTGATCCTGTATCAATATCGGAGGCCACTCCAGCGGCAGCAGTTTCTACAAGGCCGGCTGAGGATGCAGGTGTCGCCGCAGAGGATACCCCGGTTTCTCCTGCAGTGCCGGCTGCTGGTGATGATGATGAATCCGCTGGTACCATGTCGCAACTACTGGAGAGACTGAAAAATGTAGATCCTATCGATGATGTGTACTCTTTCTCATATCCGGAGGGCATCGAATCCCCTGATCCCAAGTACAAGAGCGCTCACAGGAAATACACTTATGGTCCCACATTCCTTCTCCAATTCAGGGATAAAATCAAGGCAAAGCCTGATGAAGAGTGGGTCAAGGAGTCTATCTCAAAGATTGTCATTACGCCAGCCATGATGAAGCTCGGTAAGCCAAGAGACGCTGGTCCATTCAGTGGTGGTGGTCCCGGCGGCCGTGGTGGGGATTTCAGAAAGAGTGGTTCTTTAAGGAACATGGAAGGTAGGTCGAACTCGAGAAGCTCCTCCAAGAAGAAATCCAAGAGAATGATGGATGACAGAAAGTCTAACAGACCTTACACTTCTAGAAGAGACAGAGAGAGAAATTCTGAAAGAGATGATCAGAGAGATGATGATAGGCCTAGGGAAGAGGTTAAGCCTTTGGTTCCAAGCGCAAACAGGTGGGTTCCAAAATCAAAACAAAAGAAGACTGAGAAGAAGTTGGCTCCAGATGGTGTCACCGAGTTGCTTGACAAGGAAGAAGCTGAAAGGAAAATGCAATCCTTATTGAATAAACTTACTTTGGAGATGTTTGACCAAATTTCCTCTGAAATTTTAAGTATTGCCGAACAGTCTAAATGGGAAACGGAAGGTGAGACTTTGAAAGTTGTCATTGAAGAAATTTTCCACAAAGCGTGTGATGAACCCCACTGGTCTTCCATGTACGCTCAGCTGTGTGGTAAGGTTGTCAAAGAATTAAACCCGGATATATCAGATAGTACTAATGAAGGTAAGAATGGTCCTAAATTGGTCTTACATTATTTGGTTGCCAGATGTCACGCTGAATTTGAGACTGGTTGGACTGATAAATTACCAACAAAGGAAGACGGTTCTCCACTAGAGCCTGAGATGATGTCTGACGAATACTACAAGATGGCTGCCGCCAAAAGAAGAGGTTTGGGTTTGGTCCGTTTCATCGGGTTCTTGTACCGTTTGAACCTACTGACTGGGAAGATGATGTTCGAGTGTTTCCGCAGATTGATGAAGGATCTAAATAATGCCCCAAGCGAGGAGACGTTAGAATCTGTGGTAGAGTTGTTGAACACTGTTGGTGAGCAATTCGAGACAGATAGTTTCAGTGCTGGTCAAGCAACTTTGGAGGGCTCTGCTCTGCTGGATAGCCTGTTTTCAACTTTGAAACAAGTCGTCGATGAAGATAAGGTATCGAAGAGGATGAAGTTCAAACTGCTTGATCTCAAAGAATTGAGGGAAGAGAAGCACTGGAACAGCAACAAGAAGCAAGATGGTCCTAAGACCATTCAACAGATTCACGAGGAAGAGGAGAGGGCACGCCAAATGAAGAGCAACAACTCTAGGTCGAACTCTAGACGTATCAACAATTCTATGGGGGGCAGAAATTCTTCTAGAAGAGATATGCCCTCAGTCTCTAAAGACCACTTCATTTCCACAAGATCTGCTTCGTTAAGACACGCACAGAAACCCGCTCCGAAGGAGGAGCCACGCAAACCTGAAAAATCGGCAACCAACATGTTTAGCGCCCTGATGGATTCGAACGAGGACGAAGAGTAATCATGAAGTTAGTTCACGTCCAATTTTAATTTTCTATAATGTGTTATTAATAGACTCATTTCATCTGTACATTGTTATTTATCCACATCTCACTATTAAGATAATTCGTAGTTTGTATACCTCCGCTGTGTATGATAAAACAATGAGGAATTTCCTCTGACAATTGGACCTGAAATGTTCAATTGTCATCTGTTGTCGGTATAAACAATTCGCGCTGTATCCTATCATAGAGAACTCCCATTTTGACAGAATTATCTTGAAATTTAGCTAAGCTTAATTTGTCTAATAGTTTAACATACTGCCTGGAAACGTAAAATTTGATTTCAGTGGTATCCTCGTCGTAATAACCTATGGGAGCATCCAATCTAATATTAATTCTCAATGCAACTAAATTATTGGGACCAATACCGCTTTCTCTGAAGCCACATGCCATAGCTGTGTTGTAAAGCTTAGAAGCTGTGGCAAAATCTCTGCACTTAGCATGCAGTATAAAAGGTTCAAATTTGTATAAAACTAACCTAGTCTCTTCATCCACTGAATCTACATCTGAATCTTCATCGAATCCCAAAATTTTCAATCTATTGTTGTCAATTTTATCAAGCCAATTGGGGACTTCTTTGTAGTCGTGCGTAACAAACAACCACTTACCTCCTTCGCCCTTACCACCAGTTTTTACCTTTCCCTTATGAAACTTCGTCCCTTCAATAAAAATGCTAATTCTCCCGGAGCAGGAAGAGGTGGTTACCATGTCCCTGTGAGAATTGATGAGGTCAATAATAGGAAGACATAGTATGTCGATATCACCTTTGGGAGATAAATCAGGTTTCTCCGAGTCAATCTCAGCTAATATGGCAGCCTTCTTTTGGTCAAACGGATTCTGGCGAGCCATTCCTACGGTCGATTAGTTGATTCAGGTGCTTTCTGTTCAATGTTTCTTTAACCATCGGGAAACAATTAACTTTGAAATGTTTTCGCTATTAACTTTCAACAAAATGCGTATGATAACCAGAAGCTCAAGAACATGGCATAAAGCAAGTAAACAGACATGATGAATGGCACGGACAAGGATGAATCCAAAGCAATGATTTTGCTCCTGGGGCTTAGGAGAGGTGGCAAGTCCTCCATCTGCAAAGTACTATTCCACAACATGCAGCCCCTGGACACCCTTTACTTAGAGTCAACTTCCAACCCTACTATGGAGCATTTCTCAACGTTAATTGACTTGGCAGTGATGGAACTTCCGGGACAGTTGAATTATTTTGAGCCCAGCTACGATTCCGAAAGGCTTTTTAAAAGTGTTGGTGGCCTAGTGTATGTCATAGACTCCCAGGATGAATACATGAATGCAATTACGAACTTGGCGATGATTATAGAATATGCTTACAAGGTTAATCCAACAATCAATATCGAAGTTTTGATACACAAAGTGGATGGGTTAAGCGAGGATTTTAAGATTGATGCTCAGCGAGATATTATGCAGCGTACGGGGGAAGAATTGCTTGAGTTAGGTTTAGACGGAGTCCAAGTATCCTTTTACTTGACTTCTATCTTTGACCACTCCATATATGAGGCCTTCTCTAGAATTGTGCAAAAATTGATCCCGGAGTTATCATTTTTGGAGAACATGTTGGATAATTTAATTCAACATTCAAAAATAGAAAAAGCTTTTTTATTCGACATAAACTCCAAGATATACGTGTCTACTGATTCTAGTCCTGTCGATATCCAGATGTATGAGGTATGTGCAGAGTTCGTCGATGTCACCATAGATCTTTTCGACCTGTACAAATGTTCACAGCATATCGATAAGAGCGGCAAAGTTGTACAAGCTCGTCCTTGTGAACTTAAAAACGTGTCGCAATTAGGCAACGGAGTGATACTTTATTTAAGACAGATGATCCGTGGATTAGCCCTGGTAGCGGTCATCAGGCCTAATGGTGCTGATATGGAAAGCTGTTTGACCGTCGCCGATTATAATGTCGACATCTTCAAGAAGGGCCTGGAGGAAATCTGGGCGAACTCAAGGATCACTCTATAACTCAAGCAAAACTGTTCTATATAATGTGATCTCTCGAATGGACCATTTAGCAAACGCTGGGTAGACAGCTATACTAAATATTTTGTGTTACACCAAAGGTAGACCATCTCTATTTTCCCTGTACCAACGAATATATAACGGAACCATGGAGGAAGCTCTAAACAGGGTGCAAGATGCTGCAACTAACATTCACCACAGTGATATAAGAGAAAGCTATCCTGGTATAAAGAAATGCTATCAGAAATTAGTTTCGAATTCGTGTAGTAACTGTATCTTGGAAATACAGTTAAAAGTTATTTTTTATCCAATCGGCTGCCTGTGATAAATGAACTACGTTTCAGTTACTTGTGAGCATATCACGTGTATTACCCTGGATCGATAGTTGATTCACTACATCTTAAATGGATTCGTCCTCTTGTGATGGGATTATCGTTTGGAGCCGGATGGACCGAGGATATCCGTATATAAAAAACTATGGTATGTTGGCGGGACTGCTACAAACACAGATATTAATTAATTAACGTTTGGTCACATGATTGGTCAGGTACAAAAGTGGCTTTAAATAGTTGGGGATACCTGGGGTCGAATGAAAAAAGACCCAAGCATTTACAATGGGAGTTTGGCCGAGTGGTTTAAGGCGTCAGATTTAGGTTACAACCTGAACCAAATTCTCTGATATCTTCGGATGCAAGGGTTCGAATCCCTTAGCTCTCAAAATTTTTTTCAGAAACCTACGCTTCGCATGAACAAATAGCTAGGAAAATAAGCGGAACAATCCTATAAAATATGCTGCAAGCTACTTCCATGTACTAGCACTGAGACCTCTAAATATAGGTGAGTTTTGATTCTAGGTTTGGTAAATTCAAATTTTTACCTCTCAAAGTTTTCCTTTCTTAATTAAAGATTTGGACAAAGTACGTCTAGCTTCGAACGGACATTAACCAACGGGTAAGAAGTTAAGATTTTGTAAGAAAATGAATTGGTGATGCCTATGAATAATAAAAGTATTCTTTTTTCCGATGTTGGTAGCACGATTATAGCATTTGATTGAGGAACATCGATGGCCTCCCCTTTTATTTAATTTAGTGAGTTCTTTTCTAAGACTCTTTAGGGTAGCATATTTTCAAATCTTACGAAAAAAGTAGTCTTAATCCCTTCTCTTCTTTGAACAAACAAAAAAAACTGATTCATTTGCTAATATTAATCTCTTAGTAGTTCATTTTTGATCAAATAGTATTTCCTGCGGCCAATGATTGGTTCTAAAGATTATTCATACAATATTCCAGATTTGTACGTATACAAGAAACCCCTGATCCCTCGCAAGCATTGTCAGGGAGTAAAACATTTACTCAATCACATCATTTATAATGGGAGTTTGGCCGAGTGGTTTAAGGCGTCAGATTTAGGTTGCAACCTGAACTAAATTCTCTGATATCTTCGGATGCAAGGGTTCGAATCCCTTAGCTCTCAATATTTTTTAGGCGAATTGAAACTTAAAGTACACAAAGCAGGCCAACGTACTTCGTCGCAGGAACAGGCCCAGCACTTGTCTTGGTGAACTTCTCTCTTTCTGCAAGTTTCTTCGATATCAAATCACGCTTGAGTCCGAATCCTGAGGGTACTGCCTTCAACTAAATTAATTTCGCCAATACATAAAAACACGTGAGATTACATCGCGCCATTGTTCGAAAGACCATCTGACTTTTTCAACCCAACTGTGGTGGCTAAATCTTTTCATTCACCTCATCGCTACAAACCACCACCGAAGTCCAATTTAACAGCAGTAAAAATGGTGTATTCGAACACCAGTGTAGAAGCCAAAAGGGTAATGACCGGGGGCCAAATATTGGATCCATTTTGAAAAATTATAAAAGGTGTCGTTTTTTCGATCTTTTAAGTCGAAAGAAATTCATGCGACTTAAGAGTTTTGTATCTATCGTTTGCTCTAGGAACAACTATCTCGAGGTAAACTAGTAGTAATGCCTTCTCATTTTGATACCATTCAATTGCACGCTGGTCAGGAGGACCCTAGCGACCATGCCAACAGGCCAAGAGCAGTCCCCATCTATGCCTCGACGTCTTATGTGTTTGACGACTCGAAGCATGGTTCTCAACTGTTCGGTTTAGAAGTTCCAGGTTTCATCTACTCTCGTATTATGAATCCCACTTTAGACGTTTTCGAGAAAAGAGTTGCTGCTTTGGAGGGTGGTATCGGTGCTGTGGCCGTGTCTTCTGGTATGGCCGCTCAGATGATGGCCATTGCCGGTTTAGCTCATGCTGGTGATAACATTGTGTCAACTTCGTATTTGTACGGTGGTACTTACAACCAGTTCAAGATTGCTTTCAAGAGATTTGGCATTGAGACTAGATTTATTGAAGGTGACAACGCAGATGGGCTAGAGGCACAGTTCGATGAGAGGACTAAAGCCGTGTACTTGGAAACTATTGGTAACCCCAAGTACAACGTTCCCGATTTTGAGAGGATCACTGCCATTGCCCACAAACACGGTATCCCCGTCGTGGTGGACAACACTTTTGGTGCTGGTGGTTACTACTGTCAACCTATCAAGTTTGGTGCTGACATTGTGGTTCACTCCGCTACTAAGTGGATCGGTGGTCATGGTACCACTATTGGTGGTGTCGTCGTCGACTCCGGTAAGTTTCCATGGAAAGAATACCCAAAGAAGTTTCCACAATTTTCGGAGCCATCCGAAGGTTATCACGGCCTGATCTTCAACGAGGCTCTAGGGAACCAAGCGTTTATTGGTCACGTGAGGACAGAGTTGTTGAGAGACCTGGGTCCAGCAATGAACCCATTTGCCGCCTTCCAGCTTTTGCAAGGTCTAGAGACTTTGTCTCTAAGAGCGGAGAGACACGCAGAGAATGCTTTGAAGTTGGCCAAATGGCTAGAAGAATCTCCATACGTCTCCTGGGTGTCTTACCCTGGCCTAAAGTCTCACTCTCACCACGAAAATGCCAAGAAATACTTGACCCACGGGTCTGGTGGTGTCCTGTCTTTTGGTGCTAAAGATCTACCAGACAACCCAGAGGAGAAGGAAAACCCTTTCAAGGCGGCTGGTGCACAAGTCGTCGACAACTTGAAGCTGGCTTCTAACCTTGCAAATGTCGGTGACTGTAAGACCTTGGTGATTGCCCCATACTTCACCACTCACTTGCAACTGTCACACGAGGAGAAATTGGCCTCAGGTGTCACTAAAGATTTGATTCGTGTGTCGGTAGGTACCGAATTTATTGACGATATCACTGCAGACTTTGAACAATCTTTCAAGACTGTGTATGGTAACAAGAAACCATGAAAAGAAAAAAAGATGCAGAAGCAACGATGATAAAAGTAATTAACAAATAAACAAGTGACAAAGATAAATTCGTTTTGTAAATATCATATTGGTTAAAAAAAATTTCTCGATCCTATTGCTTATGCTGATCTTCTTTTTGGCTAAGGCCGAAGCAAAAAAAAAGTGGCAGAAGTAGTGATGGTAAAATAAACATATTAACAAATAATGAAGAAAGAACTGGTTGTAAGCCTCATTTGATGAAATGGTGCTTTTTTTAATTGCCATTCTTTTTGTTCAGGTAGCCACCTTTCTGGCAAAGATTGTAGAAGATGGATTTTTTATTCGCTAGAAGGTTCGCTGGGGTGTCAAACTCTTTAACTTGTCCCTTGTCTAAGACAAGAATCCTGTCGCTATCAAGGACAGTGTCGATTCTATGAGCAATAGTTAAAATTGTCCTGTCTTGAAACTCACTTCTAATGGTTTCTTGAATAATTTGGTCCGTCTCCATGTCCACTGCGGCGGTAGCCTCGTCCAAAACTAGGACTTTTGATCTGTTCAACAAAGCCCTAGAGAGACATAATAGTTGCCTTTGCCCCGAGGATAGATTACCACCATTTTCACTAATCTTCACGTTCAAAGCGTCAATTTCGGCGTCTTGTATTTTGTCTGGATTTTCGTCCCTTAGCATCTTGACTATATGAGGCTTCAAGTGAGATAATTCCACGGCCTTCCATATTTCTTCTGATGAGTAAAGGTCAAAGGGATCCATATTCGTCCTCACTGTCCCTTCAAAAGCTTGCGCATCCTGCGGGATGATTGACAAATGACTCCGTAAATCATAGAGCCCAATTTTCGAAATGTCCACCCCATCGATTTCAATAGATCCTTCCGTGCTTTCAATTAGTCTGAATAATGCCAAGGAAAGTGTTGATTTACCAGCACCAGTTCTCCCCACAACGCCTACCTTTTCTTTAGGCTTGATGTCTAAGGTTATTCTCTTCAAAACTGGTTCTAACTCAGGATTATATTTCGTTGAATAGTCCTTGAAAACAATTTTGCCTTCTGAGGGCCAGGATTTTTCGGGTCTTGCAGTCTCTATGATCTCTGGCGCTTCAGCTGGCAATTGACAGTACTCATAAATCCTTTCCACAGAGACAATATTTGTTTCAATCATCACAGACGTTCTTACGATCCACATCAAAGAGCTCGTAACCTGTAATGCATAACTCATCAACAAACCAACCATACCGGAGCTTAATTGATCTGCAGTGCCAATGGTGGCAAGCGTCAGCAAAGCAGTCGTCAGCACCATGAATGCACCAATGGTTTGCAAACGGACAGATAACCATCTATTTGTGGACCGTAAATGGAACTGAGTACTTATGTGAAGTTGCGTGTCCTGAAAGCTCAAAAAGTGAAATCTCGTAACGTGCCGGAATGCACTGATAACCATATGACCACCAAGTGTTTCACTGACTAAGGACATGATTGGGGAAAATGTAATACTCGTCAACCTTTTCAGCTCTCTGCTTAAAGTAATGTAGTAAGTCTGGTAGTAGAGGTAAACCACCAATAGAACAGCGTTGACAGCCAGGAACCATGGCATATTAAAACTAATCAAAAGAACCGTGATGCAATAATTTAAAACAGACCTGAAAAAGAAGGAAAAGATAAACTGCAACCCGTCATCTACAGTACTCATGTCAGAGGAAAACCTGTTGATGATTCTTCCAATCGGGGTAGTTTCAAAAAACCCCATAGGGCTTCTCAACACCGATCTGGCCATTGTATCATGCAATTTCTTTGAACCTCTGATCGAGCAATATAGTAGCATGGTGACGGTACGTAGAGTGTCAAAAGAAGTCGATGCTATTCCTATAAGTGCGTAAACTCCAACAAACATCAAAACATCTTGGTTGCCATTATTTTTCTGGTTTGATTCTGACCAATATTTCAACCAAAAGTTTTCAGAGAGTTCAAATAGTCTGCCCAGAATCATGAATACAAAAAGTAATACCACGCCCAGAAGACCGCAAGATTTAATGTAAAACACGTAAACCTCTCTCTTCACCTTGCCATGTTCTGATTTTTCCTCTCTTTTCGATATACCATCTTTAAATTCATTCATTTCCACGCTTGATTTTGCCCTAAATGTGGCCATCGATGCTCTTCTGGAGCTTATATTAGCCATTTGGGATGCTTCGGCTGCCTCAGCTGCTTCAAGAGATCTGACGGATTCAGCCAAACTTTCAGCATCATAATTCTGGGATGACTTATCTAAATCCTTATCAATAGAGTGTGAATCTTTCTTACCCGCTGGTCTTTCTGCAAAAGTGTCAAATTCCTTAATCAATTTTTGTAAGCTTGACTCGTCGCCTCTTGTTGTGGCTTCTTCATAGGTCCCTTCCTCCACAATCTGTCCGCCTTGTAGGGCGTAAATCATGCTAGAGTGGCTTAGTATAGATACCGCGTTCGTCGTCAAAATGATTGTTTTGTTCTTAAGTAGCCCGTTCTTCTCACTTAAAACTTTATCAATAATATTCTTACTAACCTCCGCGTCCACAGCAGATAAGATATCATCCATCAAATATAAATCAGAGCGCGAATAGACTGCTCTGGCTAGTGATAACCGGGCTTTTTGTCCACCGGACAATGAAATACCTTTTTCTCCAACTAATGTTTCGTCACCTTCACTCAGTATCTTCAAATCTGGGATCAACTGACAAGCTTTAATTGTAAGATTGTAGTAGGTCTCATCATATCTATGCCCAAACAGAATGTTATCTTTAATGCTCGCGTTCATGACCCAAGGTGCCTGAGGACAGTAAGCAATGGTTCTTGCTCTTATTATAACCTCTGGTGCAATAAATTCTTGGGTCCCGCTGATGCAAGGAAGCTGGCCTAGTATTGCTCTCAATAGCGTGGATTTTCCTGACCCAACTCTCCCGACAACGCATGTCAGTTTCCCTTTTTTAGCTTCAAAATGCCCAATATTTTCCAAAGCAACTTGGGAGCTTTCGACATTTGCTTCTTCATCGTGCTCACTGTTATTTTTTATGCTCTCCTCGGACTTCCATAAAAAGGTGGCATTGTTAATTTCAACAGTAGGATGTGAGCTTTCCGCTTCATCCTTTTTGTAGTGCATAAAGGAATCGTCCAATTCCTCGGATAGCAAATAACTTCTTACTCTACCCATCGAGACCTTTGTTTCAATGATATTTGTAATTGCATTGGGAACTGAATAGATTGCGTCGTTCAAAAGTTCAAACAGTGATAGGGCAGGAAAAACAATTTCTGGCGACAATGGCGTAGAGTTGATTAAAGAAAACAGGACAAACGTAGAGCAGCTTACCATTAGTGGTACGCAGTTCCATGCGAAAGAAATTAAGTTTTCAATAATGCCAATCTTAGCGAAGTTCTTGATTTCCAAATCATTTCTAACATGATCTAGCCTTTGTAACATTGGTTTCTCCCAAGCATATAACTTGATTGACTTGATGGAGTTTAAAATTTCCGTTATGGTTCTTACTCTGGTATCCTTGTATTTCATCTGTGTTTTGTATAATGATTCGACTCTTTTAGATAAAAACGAGTTGATAGGAATCATTATGGCCAAAGTCGCTAGCCCTGCAAGAGCGGCCTTCCCTAACAGCCAATGAAGAGAAATTAAAACGGCCAGTATCAATAATGGTGAACTAATAATCACTTGGCAATCTTCAAAAAACATTTGAATTCTGCGAGTATCTACTGAGATTAAATTCAAGATATCACCTGTAGAATTCTTCTCACGAGCGGCTAATGACAATTTCAAAGATTTTTGATATATCAATGAAATTAATGTACTTTTCATGCCCAAACCGGCTTCAAAAATGAAGATGAAGTATTGATTTTGCAAAACGGTTGATACCACGGTCAAAGAAAACAAAGTTACTGCAATGAAAAGACCATGCATGGGGGGGTACTTGGAATTGCCGTCTGAGTTAAAGCACATGATGAAAAACATTAAAAATTGCGGTTTGATGGCATCTAAAAGTTCTCTAACAGTCTCTAAAGTGATACCAATGACGATTGGTGAGCCAAATACTTTTACCAGAGCCCTGAACAATGAATTTCTGCCAGTCCAAGTTTCGTCTTCCCAGGCGGACCGCAACTTTGCCGTCAATTCTTCCACGTTCAAATTAATCGGGGCTATCGGCATGTTGTGAACGTCCTTAATTTTGCCATATCTATAAGTTTCTGTAATAAACGGATTCATCCAAGTGTACGTCAAATTGGCAAAAATGTTTGTAGGCGGAAAAATATCGTTTTCCTTGTAGTGATCTTGTATTTCTTTAGCCGGTTCGTAAAAATTTAAGTCGTGAACTAAAATTACGACACTATTGATCAATAATGCCAGTTCTAACGCGGCACCGCCATTGCCGTGAATCAAATTGAATCTTTCGTCTGAACCATGCCCAATTCTTTGGCCAACTTGGAAAACCAATATGATGATTTGTAACAGATAGTAGAACAGTTGATTACCAATGGCACAGTTGCTTTTGAAATATTGCAAAAACTGCGTGGGAACCGATACAAGGATTAGGAACCCGAGGCTAGCCCAAAGTGAATATTTCAACACCGGCGTGTACGTGGAACTTGCTGCATACACAATGGACAGTTCGAGAACTGTCAAAGTGACCTGCAACAGAACATTACTCAAATGAACCAGGTGTTTGTAAGAGACAGACTTCCAGGAATGGGACTTGAAATTTGAAGGCACCCCTTTTGTTCGTGATAGCGCCCATAGTTGTAAAAGGCCCACAAATCCAAATAGCAAGTTTCCGATGAGAATAACGAGCGATAAAAAGCATGGGTTCAATGCATTTGTCCTATTGTCGATGTACGGTCTGTAACCGTACTCGCAAGTTGCCTCATTGCCTGAAGCTCTCATGGGGCTTGTGAAAGAAAACAACTGGTTCTAATATGCTAGAATGTACTTCACAGTATCAGGGTTTCGATGCAACTAACTCTATCTTGCCTTAGAATGTGCTTGGTTGCTGCTATCTCCCGTTGCAGTCTTACCAGTGATTCTACGACCGCCAACTATTTTACCACCTCAAATGACAAATTGCAAAATAGGAAAACGGAAAGAAAGGAATGTTTGAAAATATATCTAAGCGCTGGCAGATTTATAATAATATTTCGACTCTACCTGATGGTTCACGGCAAGTGGCTGTGGAAATGGGGTGAACATAGAAGTCTTGAAGTTCATCAATGCATATAATTATAAATGGAAAGTCCTACAAAGTCCGCCAAATGTCCGACCGCGGAGATAAAAAATGACGGAACATGAAAAAATATATCCGAAAATCTATCCGAGCAAATCAGAGTTGATCAATAAAAATACCTCGTTGCCATAATTCTGTCGAATGCTAGCGGCGTCTAAGTCATGGAGAAACAGGTCTGCGAGGAAACCCCATCAGAAATTAAACAAAAAAAAATTAGACATACGTGCGACCCGCCGCCACTGCTGCTTAATGAAAAACAATTTTAAATGAATAATAAATAAATCAGAATAAATAAATAAATATAAATATATGATAGGTCGCCTGTTAATGAAGTAACATTAGTAGTAAGAGAATTGATTAATTACAGTGAGTGACATCGATACTTCATGCGCAGAATAAGTATTGCATTTCTGTTGATTCAACCCTTTTTCCCCCTTCTTCAATTCATAATCTAGTGACCCTTGTCCTGCTTGATCTTGTTCAAAGCAGAACCAGCCTTGAACCACTCGATCTGTTCTTTGTTAAAAGTGTGGGTCAAAGTGGCATCCCAAGGCTCGCCGCTCTCAGGGTGAACTCTCAAAGTCAAGTCCTTCCCTGGTGCAAACTCGGTTAGGCCCAAGATGTCAACTTTGTCGGTAGGGTTGATCCTGTCGTAGTCAGCAGGGTTCTTGAAGTACAATGGCAATAGACCTTGTTTCTTCAAGTTGGTCTCGTGGATACGGGCGAAGGACTTGGTGATGATGGCGAAGCCACCCAAGAACCTTGGCTCCAAGGCGGCGTGCTCACGGGACGAACCTTCACCGAAGTTTTCATCACCGATGACAACCCATTTGATGCCGTTGTCTCTGTAGTCTCTGGCGGTGTCTGGAACACCCTTGTATTCACCAGTGTAGACGTTTCTGACACAGTTGGCCTTCTTGTTCTCGGCGTTGATGGCACCGATCATGTAGTTGTTGGAGATGTTTTCCAAGTGACCTCTGTACTTCAACCATGGACCGGCCATAGAAATGTGGTCAGTAGTGGTCTTACCAAAGGCTTTGATCAAGATTGGCATGTTCTTGGCGTCCTTGCCGTCCCATGGCTTGAAAGGCTTTAGGGCCTGTAGACGATCGGAGTTTGGAGCGATTTTGACATCCACTTGGTTACGGTCCTTTGGTGGGGCCTGGTAAGTGTTGGAACCCTGGTCGTAACCCTTTGGTGGCAAACCGATTCCGACAGGTGGCTTCAACAAGAACTCGTTACCATCCTTGTCCTTCAATTTGTCGGTCAATGGGTTGAATCTCAAGTCACCGGCGATGGCAAAGGCGACAACCAAATCTGGGGAGGCCACGAAGGAGTGGGTCTCTGGGTTACCGTCGTTTCTGGAGGTGAAATTTCTGTTAAAAGAGGAGACAATGGTGTTCTTGTCACCCTTCTTGATGTCCTGACGATCCCATTGGCCGATACATGGACCACAGGCGTTAGCCAAGACGACACCGCCAAAGTCCTTGAAAGTCTCTAGCTGACCGTCACGGGCAATGGTGGCTCTGACCTGCTCGGAACCGGGTGTAACGGTGAACATGGACTTTGCCTTCAAACCGTGAGCGGCAGCGTCTTTGACGATCGAGGCAGCTCTGGTCATATCCTCGTAGGAGGAGTTGGTACAGGAACCGATCAAACCGACTTTAACCTCTAGAGGCCAGTCGTTCTCGACGGCGACCTCCTTCATCTTGGAGATTGGAGTGGCCAAGTCTGGGGTAAAGGGACCGTTGACGTATGGCTCCAGATCAGACAAGTTGATCTCGATCACCTCGTCGTACTCAGAACCTTCATCGGCCGACAGCAAGTCGCTCTTGTAAAGCTGAGCAAACTCGGCAATCTTGCCTCTTCTGGTGGCATCCAAGTACTCGATCATCGACTTGTTGAATGGGAACACCGACGTGGTAGCACCGATTTCGGCACCCATGTTACAGATGGTACCCATACCGGTTGCGGAGAAGGTCTCCACACCGTCACCAAAGTACTCGACAATCTTACCAGTACCACCTTTGACGGTAGTGATACCGGCCAGTTTCAAGATGATGTCCTTTGGAGACGCCCAGCCGGTCATCCTACCGGTCAACTTCACACCGAGGATCTTTGGTGCCTTCAACTCCCATGCCAAGTCCGACATGACGTCGACGGCGTCGGCACCACCGACACCGATGGCCAGCTGACCCAGCCCACCGGCATTGGGTGTGTGCGAGTCGGTACCAATGATCAGAGCACCTGGGAAAGCGTAGTTCTCCAAGACGATCTGGTGGATAATACCGGAGCCTGGCTTCCAGAACCCCATGTTGTACTTGGCCGTGGCACTGGCCAAAAAGTCGTACACCTCCTTGTTCAGCTTGTATGCTCTGGCCAAATCCTTCTCACCACCGACCTGAGCCTGGATCAAATGGTCACAGTGAACAGTCACCGGCTTGGCCACCTGTGGCAACCCGGCCGACATAAACTGCAAAATTGCCATCTGTGCAGTGGCATCCTGGCATGCCACACGGTCTGGTCTCAATTTCAAGTAACTGACACCCCTCTCGATTTCCTGCTCGTGGGGCTTGTCCAAGTGTCCGTAAAGGATCTTCTCGGCGTACGTCAGCGGTCTCCCCAGTCTCTTCTTGACAATGTCCACATTTTTAAGGTTGTTGGCGTAGTTGATGAAAGTGTGGTCCTCCAACAGGTTCTGATGGACCTTGGAATCCCTGGTCAACCCGGAGACGGTGGCCAATCCACGGTTCAAGGGTCTCCTCAAAGCGGCACGTGCAGACAACATCCTGATCCTATTAATCTGCTGCTGTGGTTATAACGATTTCTCCGTTGCTTGATCCTACTACAGGGGAATGGATTGAATAAAAGGTAAGGGAACGGAAGAGAAGAGAAGCGAAGAGAAACGGAATATGTAACCGGATTATATAATAAAACTAATAGAGAGAAAAAAACAAAAAATTGGGAAATGACCGAAGAACCAGTAACAACCTGTCCCCATCCAGTTCCCCAATGTTCAAAGGCCCTTCCAAGAGTTTTAAAGGGTTTTGGCGCAGCGGCCGTGCGCCCTTTCAGTATGGGTAGATGGATCCCCGAGGCAAAATGCGCTCCGAATCGTCAGCGTGTCGACGTGTTGGCGTAGAAGAGGCCGCAGCGTAACCGAGCGGGAGGGGGGGGTAGGGGAGCCTGGGCAAGTTTTGTTTATTGCAAAGGGGGAACGAATGGAGACGGTCGATGGCGACGGCGGCTGCACGAGGTGATACGGTCATGTTGGACGGTCGGAGCCGAGGCCGGGGGTAGCGGAGCCGTCTTCGGTGCGCGCGTGACTCGGCGCCGGGCTCGGGACCGGAGCCGACGTCGGGCGAGACGCAGACGTGCGAGGCCGGAGGAGTGACGGGACGCGCAGAGCGGCTGCGGAGCGGCGTGCCAAGCGGGGTGCGGCTGCTGTGGAGCGTGACCGTGGCCGTGACTCCGCTGCGCCGTACTGAGCGTGGCTGCGTAGCGGACATGGGTTGTACTCCGAATGGGTGAGAACGCGTTATTAGTTGCTAGTGCACCTCGATATTCTGGAAATGCTGCAGCCTCAGCTAAGCCAATTACACCCATTGGCGGCTAAACAATGCCTTTTAACCGAGACATCTTGCTCTGATCTGTGAAGGGCTCTGTGTCAGATGTATGGTTAGCTCTTCCCAGGGGAGCGGTGTCAAACGCGCTTCGACAAAAAAAAAAATAGAAAAAAGCTCATGGCGGGGGTCGAACCCACAATCTTCTGATTAGAAGTCAGACGCGTTGCCATTACGCCACACGAGCTGCTAAAAGCGATGTGAGGGATCGAGGTATGCATGGCCTGATCTGATTGTACGTATCATGTAATGAGCTGTCGGGTAGACAAGAAGCTGGAGACGGGTAGGCCTACTCTGCCCAGGTGTGGGCCCATTATACGAGGGGCTGCAGCGGTGTTGTTGGAGGGTACTGAAATCGGCCCGTGTTTGCCAGGGAAAAAAGAAACTCTACCGGAGTAGAGTGAATTTTAGTCATGCCATTCCCAGGAATCGAACCTGGATCTGCTCGGCCACAACGAGCTGTACTAACCAGTATACTAGAATGGCTCGAATTGTTAATGAATGGAGAGTGTGACGGCTCGGCCCAGGACCCAGCCGAAGGTCAAATGACATGTATGCTATTTATGCAGGAGATATACGTTGTGGTGGGGAGTATAAAACGGATCGTATGTCGGAATTAGCTGTGTATCTAATAACGACTTTTATGGGAGAGAGCCGTTAATGCACGAGCTAAATCTTATTGATCCGCAACGTTAAAAAGCGCTTACTGAATACTAAGTGTCCCGTTCCAGGAAAATTTTACTATAGCGATGATAACTCAAACTTCAATTGCCGCTGGTGATCCCAATGTAAAGGTAAGCACTCGACGAACACAATTCTAAAAAAATGGTAAGAGTGCTACATAACTAATAGAGGCGACCGGTGCTTATAAAGGAATTCAAAATCGTGTTCTTATTGTTCTATTTGCTTGTTGTCTTTTTAATTAGTATGTTCATTTTCGCAAGTTTGTTTTTTAAACTCCGTTAGCCAGACAAAACTTTAATATTTCTCATTTATCTTTTCAAGAAAACAGCCCGCCACTCAAAAAATCCTATCACCTCCTTTGAATAAAAAGAAGAGTAAACATTAAGCACGAGAGAATTTGACCAGTTTACACACAAAAATTGTTCTATTTATCAAGTAGATATCACTAAAAGCTAAAAATTCTCGAAAGTAGTTGGATAGTCATTGATCAGAACATAAGGAAATGAAGAAAAAAAAATTATTACGATACAATTTTGTTTCTGTTGCCCTTACCACAGGCTGTCCGATACGTTCAGAGTTTTCAAAAAAAACAAACACTTGGAAGCAAATGAAATGCTTTCGGTCGATGAATACATTCAGTATGGGATACCGTTTGTGAGCTTCTGGAACTCGTCATAACCTACAGTGAATAAACTTTCGTAGCTCTTCTTGATCAACGTTTTCATAAACAAGGCAGCTTCGTGGTCCGTTTTGTTTGGTTGAAACCTGTTCCGTAAGTGTTTGATCGTCTTCAGACCCTTAAAACAAGGCAGACCACTCTGTAGCATAGGAATAACACACTCAATAATAATGTTCATATGTGGTCTTGCTGCCAGGTAAGCCTTGATACACAATTCTTCGAAATCGCGATAGGCTTGTGTATCAGGCGACCCACCCATAACTCTAACCATTTCCTTAGTCAACTTGAAGGGAACAGCTTCAAACTTGACACCACCGGGCACAATATCAAAAATGAAACCAAAATCAATGTGTAAACAGTGACCCTGGTCATCATACATGATGTTGCCATTGTGTCTGTCTTTAAATTGCAACAAGTAAGAAATGACACTGTAACCTGCTAGAGATTTGACGAAGTTATTACGTGCGTTCTGGAATTCAATAGTGCCCTCATCACCGAATTTGGTGATGAAGTACTCGTAAAGGCCATTCACTGCTTCACGACCAAGCATGTCACGCGAGATGGAATTCGGTAGCACATCGATGACACCGCATCCTGCTGCAGTAGCAGTCACGCGGTAAGGGTACACATAGACATCCAACCCTATATTCGACCAAATAGTCCGAAACATTGAAATCAGTTGGAGGGCAAGCACATCTTGGCGGCAGTCATCTCCTACTTTGAAAATGGCAGCCTGCCATTTCTCAATTTCCACATCCTTACCGGTTTCCGAATCTTCCACATGCTTTTTAATTTTGAAAGTTGCCATGAATGGAGCTTTAGCATGCGACTGCAATGGTTTACCACTCTTACGGTCAATGTCAATCACCACGCCATCTGGGTTTGAGGGTAAGTAAACATCGGGCTTCACTTCAATTTTTTGCATTTCTTCATCAATCTTGTGCTTCTTTTCCGCCTTAGTCTTTTTAATAAAAGGCTTCAATTTACCCGAAATGCTAGTGACCTCGTTAAAGAAGCCGAATTCCCTTTCATAAAACTCGCGCTCTTTGTCATCAAATGTAGAAATCATCCTGTTGCGCACGCGATCCAGCGTGGGCTTGAGTTCGTTTTCCTCTAAACCTTCGTCATCTTTATAGCTATTTGCCAACATGTTCCAAACAATTTGATGAGCAAACAAGACACTAGTTTTAGCTGTATCTAAAATCAACTTCTCCACATAACCGCTGTGATCAAATCTCAAACACTGCACAATTTGCGGAACGTAGAAGAAAGTAACGTTGACGGGGTGAGACTCCAACGCGAAGACACCGTATTGTAAAACAAAAGTGTTGTGATTCCAACTGGATAAAAATAAGTTAATACACTTCAATGGACTGACGGGGCACCAATAGGACACGTAACGTAAGTCAGTTCCCCCTTTTGTTCCTTTGGCGGCCAAATACAATTCTAAAAGTTCAGGAACACCGACACATAAAAGAGGGTTTTCAACCACGAGATCCTTAAGAATTTGTTCTTGCTTTTTACCAGGAAATCTCTGCAAGAAACCAATTGCGAGCGCAGGATTTTTTTCGAAAGCAACTTTAATCAGATCCACCGCCTCAGGCTCATTGAGATTATTATCGTCCAGTTTCACCATGGGGGCAAGCCAAGTCTCAATGTGCATGATTTCGCTCATCAAAAAACACTGCAAAAGCCTAAACTGACTTTCACAGTGACGAGTCAATAAGCTGGAAGCTGCGTCTAACTCGTTTTTCAGCTGGATCGTCATTGAAAAATCAGCTTTGGTCTTTAGCTGATTAGAACCAAATGGCCACGACTGCGGTTGAACGAACCACGAAAGCCCGCCATCAACAATAGCTCGACATAAACTAGCCACGTAGCCAGTACCTTGTTTGAAATTGACTGTCAACACCAAAACCGCAAAATTCAAAAGTTCATTACGAAGCATACGGGCAAAGGGATGCAGAGAAGCGCACTTCAAGTGGTTCAGTCCGTAAATAGCCCACTGTGTGAACATCTTGAGCAGAGATTTACTTTGAAACATCGTACCTTGAAAGTGGGATGCAAAGAATTGAATAACATAATGATGAGGCTGTAAAGACTGTGAAGCTGCATGTGCAGTCCTGTTAATGGCCCTCTTATCGTACGGCGCGTATAACATTGGTTGATTCTCTTCACGAGCAAGATCATGTTCACGGGAAAACAAACCTTTCTTTTCATCAATACTCTTCATCCACTGATATCCCACAGCTACCAACAAAATGTTAGATAGGTCTTTCCTTTCCTTCGTGATCGTCAACCAAACATTTGTAGCCAATTTGAGTGCCGGTGAAGTGAATACTTCAAATGGGATAGAGACAATGTCAGAAACCAAAGAACCGGCTGCACAGTTATCCAACAATAGTAAAGCCGACGACGAATCCAGAAAAGCAGTAAAAGTTTCGAAAGAGACGGATTCTCCATTTTTCAACGATTGCCTCATATCTTTGAGACAACTATTGATCTTACGAGTGATATCCTTCGGAGAAGAAACAATGGCAGTATCAACCAGACTTTTGGATCTCCAGGAATGCTGGCTTATGAATTTGGCTATCGTATTTGGCTTTTGCCTACCACAATAAGTTAATTTGGACAACTCCCGGTCGCCAACTGTTATAGTGCCCGCCATTTCCATGGCAAACGAGATACCGTATTCTATGTCATCCAACCTGTCACGATAAGTCACTGAAGAAACGTAAGACTGGAGCAAAATTTTTGTATCTTGATTGCACTTTACCAAAATAATCTTCAACCAGTGCTTAGCATAGTTGTACAGCGTTGTTAATGTATGCTTCCTCCATGATTCGGAACCTGGTAACAGAATTACATTTTTGGAGTGTTTCAGAACAAATTCGTAACTCGGTTCGAATCTATTAGTCTCACAATCTGTAACACTATCAAAGAGTGTTGTTAATAGATCCAATAAAGTATAAAGGGAGTGGTGGTGACATAATGAGGATGGAATCTTTTTAATAAAAGTTTCACAGGTTTGGAAAGCAGCTGGTTGCGTATGTGGATTTCTGTCTGGTAAACGTAATAGTAGATTGTTCAGTTGTTTCGCGACAGCTTCTGAACCCGCGAGTTGATAATTTCCGGACTGCACAAAGGAAGTGTACTTTTCAATAATAGAAATGTTAATTTCTCCAAGGGCTTTGTCGACAGAGCTCCTCACGACGGAAGGGTCGCAGAAATACTGCAAAACTTGGGAACAGTCTCCCGCATCACATCTCAACATCTCCAACAGCAGCGTGGAAGCTAAAAACATAATTTTTGATGTCGACAAGTTTCTGTTCTGAATCGCAGAAGTTTGCAAAAACTGTGAAATTGCATGCTTTTGTTGTTTGATATTAGAACTGGAGGAGCTACGACGAAGAATCGTATTCATCTCCAATGAAACTTCTCTTTTTGTAGGTGGAAAATCAGACGCTAATGGCGGTGTATTGTACGCAATGGTGACCAAGGAGGAATAGTGTATTTTGACTATTTCAGAATTGTAGTGAAACCCATGTACAACCATGTTAAACCAAATATTTCTAAAACTGATAGTTGTTGCCTCATCTGAGGTCAAATCTAGAGGCGGTGATCCTGGTTTGGGCATTAGAGACGCTAGAGGACTCAAGTAAACTGCAATCTGTTCGGCGAACTGGGTAATTTCTGTATCTGCTCTGTGATGTTCTGATTTCTCTGATTCGCCGCATGCAGCGATCATATCTAACAAGTCCCGTAACGCCATTATGTACATATCTGAGAGAAATCGTTTTTCGAGAAGTTCCCTGGACATGCTGCACCTTGCTAAAGTTACGCATTTTTGAAGACTTTTCTTGTTCTTTTTCCCTGCTTGCAAATAGGCCGCCTTGTAGAAAGTTAACAAAAGTGTCAATTCCGTATGAGTTGTATGAGCGGCCAACAGTGGCAATAATTTCAAAATAGTTTCGTCCAACTCATCGGAAAACACGAAGACTTTTTGGGTCAAGATGGTGACGGTCAGAGCCGTAATGCTTTGGTCGTTGTAATGAGACGCAATAACAATGACAGCTGTAACACAGTTTTCGAAAAGAGATCCGTGATAGGCGGCCGTCTCATCGCTTGGTGAATCATGACCTTTATCGTTGGTCAATACCATGCCATGGTTGATACTGTCTATCATTTGCATGGTGTCGGAAGTAATTGCTCTTCCCTTTCTCATGAGACTACGACGATGCGGTGGTAACGAATTAGAGGTCAAATGACGTTCTCTAACTGGTTGCACAGGAGCCCCATCTTCATAAACGGTTAAGAAATTGTTGATAGTGTAAACGGTGCTGACTACTGCGTCTTCATTTAAGGGTTTCAACCCGAGTGTAAAAGTCTTCGACACATGAGCCACATCTTGGGTTTCGACGTGTGGAGATGACACCAACATGGGGAAGGCTTTGAGAAACGCTAGGGCAAATTCCTCAGAGAAAAAATTCATTAAAGATGCGGCAGCAACGATGGATCTGATTAACCTTGAAGTAACCGTTTCGGAGAGCAAAAACCTGTCGATGGCATCGGAGACGACTGCGGTGAATCTTGTGAATAACTGGCCATCCACAGCGTCGACAAACGGCACAAGGCATAAGAATTCGATGAAATATGCCTGAGCCTCGAACGAGTTGAAAGCCCTCGTATTGCTGGATAAGTCTAGAACAGTAACATCGCTGCAGTAGTCTAGGGCAAATGTGCACATATCGATGATCAAGAGAGTATGATTCGAGATCTCAGAGAGAAAGTCTCTAAGATGATCATTGCTGGCGGAATCGGTTTGATTAGCTTCAAATAATTGCCATTGCATCTCTAGCAGATTTTCAGACAAGAGCGCATCTTGCATATTCTTGGGCCCGGAAATGATGCTAAACGCCAGAGAGACTTGGAATTGAGCAAAAAGATCTAAGAACAGGGGCGCAGATATTTCATTACCAGAGTCGTAGTATCTGACCATAGTCTCGTCAGTGAACTCGTTGGAGATTCCCGGTGTTTGCAATAAGCCACCCTTTTGAAACGCTTGCGAGAGTCTTTGCCAAGCCAAGAACGACAGGTCGATAGTGCTCCCTTCATGAATGAACGCGTTGATGAAACCGATGAGGGACACGACGGCGGAGCTCGTTTCTCCAAACAGTTCCAACACAATATCCATGTACTGGTCGATGAGCGGAGCACAAGATTTGGAGAGCTCAGGGAACAATTTGCATATCCTGAGGAGATATCTGGTGAGTTCAAATGTTAAAATTTCGTTCGGGTGTTTCAACCCCTCGAGCTTGAATCTCGAGTCAAGCACCTCGGAGACCCTTTGGCGGGGGGATTCGACAAAATAAGACGAGATGACGTCCCTCAGGAGATCTTGCGCCTGATCCAGGGTATGTGGATTCATTCTGCATAGGGAGAGGAGTATTTCCCATTCGTTTATCGTCAGGGGGATGGAATAAAGTTTTGCATCGTTGTGGGCAGAAAAGATGGGCAAATTCTGCGTCACACAACCCAATGGATCCTTAGATATTGGATCAGCAGGCAGCTGGGCCAATTTTCTGAGAGCCCTGGCTCTTAGAGAGTTTGTAATGGTCCGGTTCACGTTAAACCTCATGGCGAGTGCGTGTTGTGCGTACTGTTAGTTAAAAGTTAACTTTTCAATTTTGTTCGGCAGGCCAATTTGAACACTACGAAGAGTACAACCAAGCAAGATGGTATGTAATAGCTAATCTCTTCTCTAACTATGCGTCTTACTAACTTCTTCTAGTTCAAACTTCGTCAATTGCAGAGAGAGAAGCAAGCCAAATCACAGTCAAGTTCGTCGTCGCCACAACTCTCCCCTGCACGTATGCGCTTGCAAAAGGATCTGCAATCGTTAGAGCCTCCCCCCACGGTGTCGCTCAACATAATACGGGGCCCACAGGACGTTTCAAAGGGTGCGCCATTGCTGAGGTTGGTGCTTTCACCAGACGAAGGGTTTTACTACGGTGGTCACTTTCAATTTGAATTGCAATTCAACGACAACTATCCTATGGAACCACCTAGGGTGCTGTGTTTAAACAAGATATTTCACCCTAACATCGATCTAGATGGTAAGATATGTCTCAACGTCTTACGCCAGGACTGGTCCCCGGCGCTGGACTTACAGAGCATAGTAATTGGCATCTTGTTTCTGTTCCTAGAAGTGACAGGTGTGGACCCATTAAACAAGGAGGCTGCAGCGGTGTTGTTGGAGGGTACCGAAAAGTTTGGTGGTTTGGTTCATCGATCCATGGCTGGCGGCATGATCGAAAACGAGAAATATGACTGTGTAATGTAACGAAAATGCAAATGGTAGTTGTTGAGGCAATGTATTACGGCTGTAACGCTGAAATAGAATGCCATGGTTCTGATGCGGCGCTTACTCCCAATAAGATATGTTGAACAAGTAAGAGCCAAAAAAAAAGAGCGCTCCTCGTTCCAGTTACTCTTTCAGAGTAACTGTTTGTCGCAAGTCTTTGTCGCAAGTTTGCCAGATATTGGTCTGCCACAAGGTTAATCTTAACTGGAACCTTGATCCCCCATCATTAACCTATGGGGATAGTCAGTCGCAGAGAAACTCGTTGTTCGTCTGGGTCCAGCAGACGGTCAATATACCTAAAAAAAAACCCACTAACGAGACGAAATTATCATATTGTAGCGAATGTGAACACTGTGCTTGGGAGCATTGTTAATATTTCTTAATCATTCATTATTAATAAATAAGAGACTATGAATTGAGGCGGAACTGCTACGGAAGCTTGAAGTTATCCTTAATATTTTTTTCTCTTAGTTTTACAACTTATACTAACGCTTTCACTTCTTTAATATATAATGCCATTACCATTTAATCTTCTATTTCATCACGTAGTAACTGCAACAGTAGCCCCTCTGACATAAACAACAGTGCTATGGACAGGCTGCCCGTAGGAAGAGCACTCCGCGTGTACACGGTTAAACGGTCATTTCACCCTACACCCAGGATTCCCAGAAGCGAAGAAAAAAATGGATTTTAGAGTAGACATGCATTTCTGTTTGAGCATCCGTGTTCTTCGTCGTAACATTTCTACTCCTCACAGTACTTAGTGAACTAAATCCGGAATCGAATTTCCTCCCGGCTAGGTATAACTTGCAATCATGGAGTTAGTCCTCCTATGTATCGGACCTGCACCGAAACCCACAGGCTCCCATCGCACCAGAATGGAATTTGCTAATGTTAAACTAATAAACTACGTAAGTGCATAAACTAGATCTTGATGTGTCCACCAGTGGACTCCACCTCTTCATCGCTGCTAATTACAGGTGCTGGTTGTGTCGAATGGTCACCTTCATTACCTTGGCTCTGTCCTTTGTTATCACTTGCAGACCCACCCTGGTGCTGATGGGAAACTGAGCTGTAGGAGGCCGTGCAGTAAGTGGCCACACGGGGGATAAAAGTAGCGGAAGTAGCGGTATTTTTGATGGCTTGTGTTCTTAAAGCTCCCATGGTGTTGTGTATTAGCGAAATATAGTTGTTATTGTGGGGGTGTTGCGAATAGGCATCTGACAACGCAAGACAGAAGAGTTTCTGCCTTATATACGTCTGCTCTCTTGGGAGACACCCAGTCCGAGAACCTAGCACAGCATTGCGCCTTGATCATCTAGACATTGGTCCGTCGAACTCTATACAACAGTGTATGACAACCTAGCACATTGTAGTGGTCTTTTAATCAGGGTCCGGTAGCACAGCCGTGCGATGAGTCAGGCTCTTCGCACGAATGGGCGGGCAAAAGAAGAAGCAGCGTACTAGAGAAACGAAGCAAGGTGACGGCAAAAGTACCAAAGTCGCTACTTGATCTAGCAGATCGTAGCAATATGGACTTTAATTCACTTGAGTGAGGTATGGACAAGATATAACCAGGGCCGGCCCAAGAAACTGCCTCTTGAAGCTCACACTGCGGTAGACCAAGTTTTACACAGCACATAATCAAACGATATGACAATATATTAGACTGCTACGGTTGAAAAAAGATTGAAAAATCTGAACTTATAGAAGGCAACTTTTTTCTTCGTCTCCGTTTGCCTCAGTCACGACCGGGGCAGAAAATGACAATCTGGGGAATTTCTTTTACCGTAACTGATACCGATCCCTCTCTTGTCCAAAGTGGCACTGAGTAATAGTGATCAATTACCGTCACCAATTCAGCCGTCCACAGTCACTCCGCAACTCCCATCCGCTGGATCTGCCGCGTCTTTATTATCTTATACCCATAATTGTCCTGAGCTCTGTCAAAACGGTGCGTTTATCGATATATTTCTACAATACTCCTACCTTGGGAGCGAAGAGGTACTCGGAATCGTTAAGAAGATATAAGAGTGGTCAATTGATATGCTCAAGTTCAAGGGATTTTTCCCGTTACTGCCGCTGTTGGGAAGTCGGAAGACGAGTTTAGAAAATTCAAGAATGATGGCCAAAGGAGAGCGAAAATTCCACCAACTCCAGTTAAGGAACCCAAAACTTGCCCAGAGCAGCTTTTTCTAATTGGACTCATTTGAAAGCCATCAAATCCTAGCTTTAAGAACATTTCACTGCTTTATATTAACACAGTTCAAAAAAAAAAATAAAGATCGGTTCCCTTTAGGTATGCCAATACGAGGATGACTAGTTGTGGAAAAGTCGTGCAATTTTTAGCTGGCCGAACTGTAAAAGGCCCTGCAAAACAGTCATAGGCATGAGCGAATCGTTCCTGTCAATTCCAAAAATGCTGGAGGCTGTATTTTGTGAGTCCAAGGGCCTACTACATGCCGATATTTGTCTCTAGGCCATTGTATGTCCGGCAGACGCACAGCATGACGATGAGACGGTAACGTCCCGCCATGTTCGCCATCAATGAGTGGCAATGAAGGTACTGATGAACCAGGGCGTCCCCTCATCGAAATCTGGCAAGCAGCGGAATTGCACCAGTCATAACAGTTATGGAGTTTGCGAGTAGTCTCTCAAAGAACTAAGTCGGCTAAGTAAAACGCTTCGGGATACTCGAAACATTCTTCGTCCGCAGGGTATTCTATTGTGAATGTATTCCAAAGCGCCTCTCCACGACTGTACAAAGACAACGCTGTTATGTACATGACCGTCGTTACTGATGAAGCTTCAAGAAAAAGGAAACCTATGCAGACTCATGGATTATTAAGTTCTGGCTCTTCTGATGGGGAGAGTTACATGAAGGCACAGAAAAGTAGAGTTAGAGGGTATCGTGCCTTTCAGAGCTTCACAAGCTTATCGGCGGAGTTGCTTACTTCGCTCTGAACGTTTCTCCGAAAAAAAACCCAATTGTACTGGCTAGCCCTTTGACTTTGCATAGGTTTCAAGCCTAGTGTCCTTTGTCGAGCTGGTCATTTTACTCTAACAGTCAACGGCCATTGCCGTTGCCTAGAACGTTCTGTCTCCCATCAATGAAGAACGTATTATGATGCAGTGAAACAGAATTAACTATTTATGTCTGGGGATTCGTGTTAATGAGTTGCTCTTTCGCTCTCAGGTCAGAGACACAGGGCGGTTGTTGCTTTGGTACGGGATTTCTCGCGGCGTCAGAAGAAACTGGCGCGCATTTGTGTCAGTATTTCTGGAGAAAGAAAAATAACGAATAAAAAAAAAAAATTAAACCGACAGAATTCCTTATTTTTAAGCGCAACAGTTCCCCCTCACTTCATCACTAAATCCATTAAGACTTTCTGTTTTTCATTTTTTTCCGTTTGCTAGTTGCATGCACAACTATCCAAATTCGGTCTGTCGATATAAATTCACCTCGAGTTGGTCCTGTGATATTACTAGTGACAAATGCAACTAACCGGTGCTTTGATTTTGCTCTTACAATCAAAAGTTTTGTTGGCGGCTCCAACTGAATTGCAAGAAGAAGATCAGATAGATGCCGCCGTTGTTCAAACGCCCTTTCCAAAATGGTTAACTGATTTCACCGGTTTGACCAAATGGCCAGGATTGGATCCGCCATACATCCCATTGGACTTCATTGATATGAAAAAGATCCCCGCTTATAAACAATATACTTCCGGCCATTGTGATGTTAACCCTCGCGAAGCCTGTGCTTTTGATTGTGACGGTTGCACTGAACCAGACGATGTGCACACTTGTCGCAAATTATCGCAGACCTTTGATGACGGTCCTTCCTTAGCCACTCAGAAACTGCTAGATTCGTTAAATCACACAGCAACCTTCTTTAACTTGGGTTACAATATTGTCAACAACCCTGACATGTACCGGAAAGTACTAGAAAAGGGACATTTGGTGGGTACTCATACTTGGTCTCATCCCTACTTGCCTAGTCTGACTAACGAACAAATCATTGCCCAACTAGAGTGGTCCATCTGGGCAATGAATGCTACCGGCAACCACACACCTAAATGGTTCAGACCCCCCTACGGTGGTATAGACAATAGAGTAAGAGCCATTTCGAGACAATTTGGGCTGCAAGCTGTCTTGTGGGATCACGATACTTTTGATTGGCAGTTGGTAACACCTGATGACACCCTTCCACCTAGAAGTGAACAACAGATCTACGCAGATGTCACCAAGTGGAAGCAAACCGGCAAAGGCCTGATTCTGGAACATGACGGGGCTTCTGCGACGGTCGACATAGGAATAAAAGTCAATCGAATTATTGGCAGCGACCAATTGACTGTCGCTCAGTGTGTTGGTGGTATTGACTATATAAAGAAATTTTAGTGGTTAGAGTTCAGTTAGAGTTCATTAGTTTCTTGAGTGGTTACGTAGACACCATGTTAGGTGTGTATATAAACCCCACTTCAATGCCGTAATACAACCACGTATTTACTTAAGCGACATTATTAATCTTTTTTCGTCATTGCTGTCGAAACGAAGTAGTGTGGAAACAACAGGTAAAAGCTGGTTTCTTTGCTCTTTATGTTCCAAGAAGCCTAACAAAACATTTTTGATGTACGCTACCTTGTCGTTCATTTCAGAAGCAGTCTCGGCTGGTAAAGCGTTTCTATTCGATGAGAAAGAAGAGCTCCGGGAATCCCTGGCTGAATCATTATAGTTCTCGTTGTTAGAAACCACTGAGCTGGATCTACCAGATCTTGTCAAATTTCCGTTTTTGCTGTTTTCTTTGAAATCGCTTAATTGCTTTGAGACTGTCTTGAAGTTTTTCGATAATCGATTCAACTTTTCGTTTATATCGTCGTTCGTATGCATCAAATTTTCGTTGGTCTCTTGTAGATCACGAATTTTTTGGCCAGCTCTTGACAGGGATTCTTTTAAACTTGTAGCTAACTTCTCCAGTTCACTCGAATCTTCACTTGAAGAGCCGCCGTGATCTTGCAGACTAGCATTCAAATTTCTCAAAGCTGCCACATTTGCCGAAAGCTGCTTTTCCCTTAGCTTCACGTTATGCAGTTCAGCCTTGAGTTCCGCATTTGCCTGTTTCCATTCTTGAATATCTCTTAACTTCCTAGTTACCTGTAGAGTGAGTTCATTTTGCAACTTAGTTTTCTCATCAGTTTCATAAGTCAGTCTTTCGGTTAACTCCCTTTCCTTTGCAGTCCCACCATTAGATGTCTCTGACATGAGCCTGCGCATGCTATTTGTTTCCCTAGTTTTATCGCGTATTATATTGGAATATTCGCTCACTTCATCCTCCAACGACAAAACTCTTTTGTTGGCCTCTTTGAGCTTAACTGTGAGTTCTTCGCATTGACGTTTGATGGAATCTATTTGTTCATTAGAATTGCATTTCAAACTTTGCAGATTGTCGTACTTATCTTGGAGCACTGAAAGTCGTTCAGAAAGCTGTCCATTTTCTTTGATATACCTTTCAAAAGACTGACTCTTGCTTTTAGCATCACTTTTCAAACGTTCAAGCTCTTTGCTCTGATCTTCCAAGCGCTCTAACAATTGCCTTTTTTCTCTCTTAACCACTTCCACAGATTTCTTCGACGCTTCTATATTCTCATTGTATCTTGCGACTTGCTCCTCTAGATAGACGACTGTTTTCTCTTTCTGCATTACCGATGCCTTTAAGGAAGCATGTGCTTTTTTCAAGCTTTCGTATTCCTTAACTTTTCGATTCAGTAACGAGTTTTCTTCCTTTAACTTACCCGCAATTTCACTCAGCTTAGTGTTGTCGAATTCCAATTCGTTCTTCCGCTCTTCGTGTGAGGAGGAAGAATTCTTTAAACAAACAAGCTCATTGTCCAAACTCTTGACAGTGACAGTTAATTCTTTTTCCTTTTCCTCCAACTTTGCAGCCACCGACGTCAAATCCCTGCGAGCTTGTCTCAATTCATCCTCCATTTTTGTCATGTCTTCCTGACTGACACCAGCAGACTCCTTCAATCGTTCTTTTGCATCCACAAGCTCATTTCCAATAATTCTCATCATATCTTTTGTTTCTTCTACTTCAGATTCTTTTTCCCTAATCAAAGTTTTAGACGCATTTAGTTCCTCCTTTATTCTATTACACTCCTCTTCCAAATGATCCAGCTTTTGCTTGTATTCATCCTTTGAGGAAACAGAAGCCTTTAGTTCAGATTGTAGAGCATCGTATCTTCCTTGCCAATCAGTGTTGAGATTCTCTCTCAAATTTTCTAACTTGGCGCACACTTCCTTGTACTTGGTTACCAAGTTCTCATTTTCTTCAGTGCCACCCTCTGAAATACTAGTGATCTCAGAGGTGGAAAGATTTTTGGCAGCAGCTTTTTTCTTATTTTTCTTCTTCTTCTTACTATTGCTTTTAGAAGTAGAACTGGCCGGTAAATTTTCAACCTTTCCTATTAACTGCTGTTCCAAAAGATCTGCCTTTTCCTTCTGATGCATGGATTGCTCTTGCAATTCTCTCAACTTTTTTTCCCTATCAGTCAACTGAATTTCCATATCATTTATTTTCTCCTGCAAGACTAGCTTCTCTTGCAAGTTCTTTTCGACCATTTCCTCATCTACTTGGCTAGAATTGTCGTGCTCCTTTTTCAAGTTTTCAATAGTCTCGTTTGCCGTCTCAATCTTTTCAATTAATTCTGCAACTTCATTCTTATGATTTTTCTCCATGTCTGATATTTCGCCTTTCAACTCGTTGATTTCCTTTTCATAATCGTTTTCTTGAGAAGACTTATCTGCGCTCTCTTGTGAAACTTGATCTTTTTTGGTACCTTCAGTGATGAGCCTCTTGATTTCATTATTTAGCATGCTTTGCTTTTCATTCATGTCCTTGAAAAAGGCTGCCAAAGACTCTGCGTCATCAAAACTTGAAATGGGCGTATATTCAGTCAAAACTCTTTCGATCTCAGCCGCTTTCTCTAGCTTCGCCCTCTCTCCCTTGTAAGCGGCCAATAATTTAGGATATTTGTCCTCGTATTTCTCAAACTTACGCAGTTTTGCTAGCACATCTGGAGGTAAACCGCTATCGTCATTTTGCTGATCTTGTGGTGGATTTAAATCTTCAGAAACACCTCTAGCAAACTCGTCGCTCAGATTCTTGCCGATCTGAGACAACTGTTTAAACATAGCTAACTCGGAAAATCGAGCTTATGGTCGGCTTCCAACGCGAAAACTTATCAATCAATGGCTTTTTGTCTAAATGAGTGAGCTCTTGCAAAGCGTTGTTCGATTATCGTGGGACTTTTTCGAAGATTTCATTCATCGAATCATCTTTAGACTCTAGGTTACCCTTCTCAGAGGACAATACCAAAGTAATACGGATGTCGTTGACTCCTTGGCACATATTAGCAGAAGTAATCACAGTAAAGAGCGAATCAGTTTTAACTAACCATTAAGATAAATTCTTATACAAAATTTGAAGTAAGTTTGAAGAAGATTTCTCTTCTATATTGGTTATAAGAAAAAGTAGCGAAGAAAAATAGAGAACGCAAAAATTATAACTTTTATGCCATCAGTTTAACCTCTGTCAAAATCATCTGCACGAACCAGCCGGTAGTTTGACAAATACTACAGTTTTTAAATAAAACAAAAGAAAAAGAAAACGAACCCATTGTCCTTTCATTCGCACAAAAATTTGATTGTTGGAAGCGCTATCAACCAAACAGTCTGGAAGGAGGTTTCTTCTTGCTCAACTTGAAAAGCTTGCCGGAACGGTCCTCAGACATTGCATGAGACCCAAACGCAGTATTACCCATAGAATCGCGGCCCAATGCACGACCTGAATTTTCGTCTCTAGGCTCAATCTGAAGTGACAACTCGTACTGCTTTTCTATATGAGGCACATTGCTCAATGATTCTTCAAGGATTCCCTGGATGTCATCATATCTTTTTAACTTATAGTAAACTTTTTTGAAACTCATAATACTTTCTAGGATGTCAACATTACGAGCACGTTTGGAGAAGTTGATAATATCAGAGGACGTGAAAAGGAAGTCAGGGTTTCCGCCATAAATGAAAGTCAGATCTGACAGGAATACACCAAAGAATGGGACGCAGGCCACATTTTTAAGAGACCTCAGCAACTCCCTGTAATTGATAAAGTTTTTTGTAGAGTCCATTAGGGTATTCATCTCGTCCAAAAACTCATTACATTCCTTACTAACCATTGGCCATGTTCTTTTGAGACGATAAATTGGGGATGAGCATAGTGCGGATACAATGGCAGTCATAGATGAAAAGTTGTTCAGCTCACGGCAGTACTGTGCCACGGTGATAAAGTACTGTATGAGCCTGGCGCGCATTTTGGCATCTGGGTGTTTGACAATGGCGTAAGATACGTAATTGGTCATATTATTGGCACTCGCAATAAACTTTGTGATGTTTGGTGAACCACCCATATTACAGTATTTAGAGCCCCACGCTCTGTCCAGGCACTCGAAGACAGATATGGCCAAGTATTGATCGTGTTCCATGATGGTCAACTGAGAGGCATAAGTCCGAGGGTCGATATCCAGCAATTTAATCTTCCTAAAATTGTGAAGGGCATGGGAGGTTGATCCCATCGCAGTTGTTACTAGATTGCTCTTCGGCATGTCCGAACCGCCAAGTGGAATCCGAGCGCCCGGGGTGTCGAAATCAGCGTGTCTACCATTATTAGCCATAATCTCCCTAACCACTTTTTTTAAATCATTAGTTCCTGGTAGTTGCTCATCCATCGCAGTCTGTACATAATTGAGAGCAGCGGCCACGCCAGGTTCGTAATAAGTAGGGTTCCAGTATTGCGATAAAAGCGACTTCAGAATGCTTATGACTCGCAATCTGATGGGTTGCAACTTCTTTTCAATCCACAAATTGTATTCGTCATAACTCAGCCCTTCGGGTGGATAAGAATTGTACCTATAGGCCAATGAATACAGGAAATCTCTTGTGGTAAACATACTTCTGAAGGTAAGTAACATTGTAACATTAAACCACGCATCCACCACTTCAGGGTTGGTTAAATATTCAATTAGAGCGTCTTTGGTACCACCTTTAATCCTACCTCTTTGGTCATAAACCAACTCTTGCTCGTGCTCCGGGGTCAAAAACCATGGAGTGTCCTTGGCCGTATTGTGGAAATTGGCACCTTCTTCTTCATCCGAGTGGAAGACTCCAGCACTCTCTTCTTCTTCGCCACCGAGCCCGAAAATTGTGTAGTCCTCAAACCACCTATCTTGCTCACCATTCAATAACGCTGCCGTTAAATCGTTCTTCATCATCCTCGCAGCATAATTTAATAAATTTTCTCGTTCACGCACGAGCTGCTCTAAAATTGAACAAGAGATGAACGCAATCTCAGCATAATTGCTGCAAGCATCATTTAGATCGTCTGAAGCTGTCAAATATCGAATATTGTTGATCTCAACGTCTTGATCTGCCAAATACTTGTAGAAATCAAGTGCCATTCTGTCAGCTTTGCTTACTTGAGCAAAACTTAGTCCTGGCTCAAAATATCCCACTGGATAATTTGACTTCATTGAACAAAACACATAGGGGTCATTTAAAGTAATCTGCTGGGTGGTCATAATTAGTGAAATGACGGTGTCATGGAAAGCCTGCTTAATATCAAAAAAGTCGGTAAGGAGCGAAGATATAGATGAAAGTGAATGTCTCAGAAATTCCTCTGTCTCACTATCAGTCTTCTTGTCTCCTATTAACTTCTTTAGGTTAACAAAAATGCTCATATTTAAATTTTCCATAATTTCAAGCAACCCTGTGGAACTAACTTCATCGTAAATTTGGGAAATAATTTCCACTCTCTTTCTCCGTGTTTTAACTTCTTCTTCAGCGCTTGGATCTTCACTGTTAATCTCCATGGCGGTGAATTTAGAATTTAGAGCAGTAAACCGCCTTCTCATTAGGTTGACAGTATTCTCATTGAGCGCGTACTGAACAATCTTGGGTGCCCTAGATCTGGAAAAGGTGCGGTTATGAGAAGGTCTATTGAAGGTGTTTCTTTGCAAAACTCTTGCATTTTTCATAATTCCTCTGTTTGGTGCAGATTTCGAATCCCACATTCCTGAGTCCATCAGCTCTTGTACACTGTACCCACCTGCCCGCGCAATAGCTTCGGCTACCTTGGGAGGATAACCACCCACAGGACTGTTCATGGTGCTCATAGTGCTCGCACGACTATCTCTGCTTTCAGACAGGTCATGCACACCTCCAGCAGTAACCTGACTAAAAGGATTGGTCCAAGATCCACCGTTAAAAGCACCCCTGAAAAAACGAGGGAACAATTGAGGAATCCAATCTGTGCGAGCCACAGAAAATTGCAACAAATGGTATAACGACTGGAGCGTCTTTGTGAAGTGGCTGAACTCGAAGTCTACGCTGCTGAAAATGTTATTCAGCAATACAGCACGTTCGTGTTCCAACACACCGGCGTCTGCAGAATTGGGCATCGACGTTCGGGCTGTAGCGGCGGAGTTATTACGCTGACCAATACACATGGGGTACGAGGCGCTAGTGTGGAATGGTAACTCCTGCGAATGGAAATCATTGTCCTGATACATAAATTGCACATCATCTTTGGCCAATCCGGAAGGAACTCCGAATGAACGTTTTGCAGCTTTATCAGCGGCATTGGACAACTGGGTTTGCGACTGAGAAGTGCGAGGAGTATTGTACAAGCCAGCAGAGTTACGTTGCGAATAAAGGAAGTACAGACTTGAATTGATGCTCAAGCGGGACAAAGATAAGATGCTTTTCTTCAACAAACGTTTCAACTCTTTGAGATTTTGCTTGTGATGAGACTGGACCGAACACAACCTGCATGCCATCTGAGTGTAAGCAGTATAAGTGGAAACCAATTGAAAGTATCTACTAAAGTCAAGCCTGTTGTCTTTCAAAAATACCTCGTGCGCCTTGCGAGCATAGTAAAGCGTCGTATCACGCAGTTCGGGCCACACTTTGACGTCCATGGTATGGTGGTAAAACAGTTCTGGTTCCGATAATATACATTTGCGGTTCTTCCTCTGTTGTGAATGCGATGTGGATTGTTGTTTTTTCCTTGAAGCTGGGGATGCAATCGATTGATTGCCCATGGATCCTGAAGCAAGCTTACCTGACATCACCTGTTGCTGCGGGTTGGAAGTTTCTGAGACCACTCGGTAAAAATTGGCGGAATTCGGTGTCGACATAGATCCACTGCGGACGTTTGCATTGGAATCGATGCTTCTTCTTGGCGAATCGTTCGTGAAGGAAGATGATGAGAGTGAAGAGGTTTTAGTATTGCTGAAAGTACTAGCTGTGCCCTTGGCAGACATGGGCACTACTTTAAATGTCTTCTCGTTGTGATTGGAAGGTCCCACGATGCTCTTCGGCCTCAAATCGACCAAGTGATCGTCTCTTGTGAAATTCGTCACACTTTCCAAAGGTGGATTTGACAATAGCGGTAACTGGTCACAGTATAGATCCAGTTGCTTGTTGTAGTATAGGACTTTGTCACCGGTCATGCTGGGAATTGGAGTCCACACAGGGGCAAAATCCACATTCAAGCTGTCGAAAATCATTTCAATCTCTTGTAAGGGCAAGATAGTAACCTGCTGACCGTGAACCTGCGAGCTTGGCTGCGGTTGCGACTGCAAGTGTGACTGAGACTGAGGCTGAGGCTGAGACTGCGACTGCGACTGAGACTGAGACTGCCCATGTTTCTGCTGCTGCTGCTGCTGCTGCTGGGATGCAATCCTTTCCTTCTGACGCTTCCTTGGCTGTAGCGATTTCGAGACCTTGTCCTCACCGCCTCCATGGATGGAATTTGTTGGAGACATCGAAATCGAGCCCACAATGGAGCTGCAAGGTGACTGCGTCTGCATAGAAGATCCCGCTGCCAGTTGAACACTTGGTCTCCGAGACTGGGCTTGAGCTTGAGCCTGCGCCTGCGCGGGTAGACTACCCCGTCTAGAACTAGCACCTGAGGTACTCTGCCTCGTCACAAGCGCAGTATTCGGCCCACGCTTTACCCGAGAGCTCAAGGAAGCTGCCTTTCTACCACTGGTGCCAGTGCCAGTTCCAGTGCCAGTGGTAGTGATAGTATGCGCCTGTATATGCTGCAAAGATCGCACGTAGTTACGGGGAAACCAGCCACGAGCCACACGACCCATAGCATCAATTATCAGTCCATCCCACCATCCTGAATCCATCTTGGTCAGAACATAAATGGTATCCCCCTGCAGAAGCGGCAATACGTTCTTGCTACTCCCTCGAGGACTCAAATCATACAGCGCCACCACCACATCCACAGGGAAGACATCCTGTATGGGTGAAACTATCTCTGAACCTGAGCTCGGGCTAGGGCTCGATCCTGTATGGCCACTGGGCCCCAGTGAACAAGAGGACTTCGTCGTGTGTAGCGGCGAAGACCTCAGAGACGTTCGCTCATCCCTGATAGCAGAATCTGAGGAAGCCATCAAGTTGACAGGTCAAGTAACGCTGGGGCAATGCCTTTCAGAGCTTCTGTTTCCCTAATTCGTCTGAAGGATAGCCGAAATTTGGAGGAGTACTCTTAGTCTTCCGGAGATGTGTACGACTTGTCCAACTTTCCAAACCCCCTGATGAACCTGTTGTCCGGAAGTTGAGGTGGCTGCTAGGGTTTGTCCGGCGCATCGCCCATGATAAATCAATGCACGCAGTCGAAGGAATGGGACATTACGACGACAGCCGCAAGGATTTAATTGTGAATTATTGTTGTTATGGGCAGGATTCGTTTGAAGTACAAGATATGATCCATTTTTTTTGAAAATATTTATTTGAGAATAAAATGTGTTTATTGTCAAGTTTTGTCGCTTCACTTAAGCAGCTGAGTTCGTGTGGTCCATATGCCTATTTTTTATGTTTCTTAGCCTTTGACAGTGTGTATTTTTTTCTTAAGGTTTTCAATTGTTCTGCTTTAAAGTGACCTGTTTCCTAATGTTTTAACGTCATTAAATTACGGACGCTTTTAAATGTTGGACGACGACACTGAAAGAGGGGATTATATTTGAAACCGGTGATGCGCGATAATAAAAGCGGGGAAGTCAGTAAACGAATAAGCCAACTGGTACTCACGAGGCAAAAGACAAAGAGGTAGGTCTGTCACGGCTTACTGTAATCTCAACCGTGTTGGAAAAGGTGTCAAAATGTTTGAAGCAAGCTCTAAATATTTATCATTTCCCATTTGTACATTTAAAATTAGTTGGTAGCCGCTTTGATGAACCAACTAGTATGCGACGTTTAACAGGAGTAAAGATCTCTTGTAAACAAAATTAGTGGACTGCATTGCGTTGAAATGTTTAATCCTCAATTATAGCATTTTGGCATTATTGACCGGTGGTATACAGGCAAGGAAAACATGATTTGATGCGGTCCATGACGATAAAAAGCAAGAATGTTCAGCAGGAAAGTAAGTGCTCGCAAGATGGCCTTTCCACAAATATAGTTTACAAGAAATTCTTTCCTCTTTGTTATTCTTTAGTACACAACCCCGAGTCAAATTTTAAGTTACAATGAAGGGATCTATCCCGCACCACTTCTTCAAAACTACCACCCATTGCAAGGCTCGTGATGGAAAACAACTTATTTTTTAATGGGTACTTAAAACAAATGCATTTTTTTGGTACAGTACGTATTAAATCAGAAAACAGAAAACTTAGTTGACAGTGAGATTTTAATCCCTTCTTTTATCTGTCTTGGCAGATTTGTCCTTGTCCACCTTGGGCAAATTATCTAGGGACACTAACCCGTTGCTAATCAACTGAGGATCCACAACTTTCTCCTTATACTCGTAGAGAATTTTATAACCAGACTTAATAGTACCCTCAGTAACTTGCAAAATTTGCCCTACCTTAGCTGCCGAAACTGGCAGTTTGAACAGCAGGATATTCATGTAAATGGAGACTACTGCAATGGTAATGGGACTCTTACCAGCAATTTCTTCAATCTCCTTGCATTTTCTAGCGGTGAACTCCGATGCAGTGGTTACTTGCATGGGGAGGCCCAGATGGGAACAGAAACGGGGTATATAGGGCAAGTTCTGTGCACCACTCATGTTGTTGGTATCGATCTTAATGATACCATCAGAACTCTTCTCTCTGAGTATACCTTTCATGATCCCCAACGATTTACCAAACTCCTTGGTCTTGACGTGGATGATAGATTGAATTTCTCGAAGTGTTCTAGCGACTTCAGCACGCCGACATCCAATGAGAATCGCAGCAGCCATGATCGACTCTGCAGACTTACCCTTAAGGGCCTTCTCATCGTGACACAGTTTGAAAGCCTCCTTGGCACAGTCTTTAACGATCTTAGGCAATTCCGCAGCATCGCACAGCATCGTGATCTTGGCAAAGACGGCTTGCAACTCGTTGTCCTTCTTGTCCATGACATTTTTTCCCTGAGCCCTATTCAAGTCCCTAGTGGCTCTAGCATCACCACCTTCACCTTGTCCTATCCTTGTTGACAGTGAATTCCCATCCAACAATGGATTCGATGCCTCACCCACACGGCTGGGATCATCGCCATTCTGATCATCGTTCGAGAACGTACGCCACTCTGAACGGGTATCGACTAGTCTATCAGAGAGCACCAGCCCACACAAAGCACAAACAACGTCTCCTTCGCTGAACCTCTCCACAATTTTGGGTGGATATACTTTACACTCTGGACATGTAAGAACAATGTTCAAATTAGGGCCTTTCCTGACATTCTTCTCACGGGCCAACACTGACGCAGGTGCAGACATGAACTACTTCTGGTGCTTGATGTGCTAGGGACAGAGCTTACAGACGGTTTGATTCCCGCAAACTCGTGCAGATTTGTAAGGAAGAGTTGGGAGCCATAGTTTTTCGACACTTGACATTTTTGTATTCGAGCGAAATGACCCCGGTCAACCTGAAAGAACAATGCGCGAAGCTCTGGAAAACAATCACGCTCCAGCGAGTGCGGTACAGGAACTTAACGAAAGTTGTGTAATCCACCGATGGAAGACCTCAGATCGTTTATAGATAAAAACTCCTAAGAAATGGACGGGGGCAACAAGAACAAATATTTCGTGTGTAATGATATGGTTTGGATGATATTAAATGTTAGAACTAAGTTACATAAAGCTACGTTGGCTTGCCTAAGCTCAGTTCACATATGTTTACTGTTCCGTTTTTCGCTCTACAATAAATTTTCTTATCCAGTCGTGTCTTTTTTTCGTTTGGCTCTAAAGGAACAATATTCAAGTGTATTTTAAGAATATTTCACAAAATTGAGAATATTAGTAGAAGTTAAGACATTTTAGCAAGATTTTTCCAAGATTGCTCCCTCGTAGCTCCAGACTCTCCTCCAAAAGGGTTTACACTTTTATATAGTTTAGCCAAGAGCGGCTAGTTAGATATCTCGGAGTTCTGCTGAACAAACATGCAAATCGTGACTCAACTTAATTCCAGAGCTTTTCGACTATTCAAGTTCCAGGCAATTTGATTTAATCTCTGTTGAATTAGTATAGTTAGCTTGTATATTCTTTTCGGCTGGCTTTTTCTAAATTGTTAGTGATAATGATTCTTTTTCTCCTCTTAGCATTTCTAGATGTATAAACGGCTCAACTGTGATGAATCGAAGATGTACAATTACAGTTTTACTACGCATGGTCGTAGCATATTTTTTCAGGATTTTACATTTGGCGTGATACATATATGTGCATTTTGATCTTCGAGCTGAAGCAATTATTAAAATTAGTATATATCTAAAATATTTGAATACGGTAAGATATTTGGTTAATGTCACCAACATTGGCACTATCGAAGGAATGATGCGAAAACTTGATGAATTATTTTGTTACGTACTCCAACACCTTATCTCCCATTGAAAAGATCAGAAAGCTCAGAAACACCAGTATTGAAAACTCCCCGTGCCGAATCGAGTTCACTAAGGCAAGCTTCCGTGGCAAGCTCTCATGACTTGTCAGTAAGTACAATTTCTACATCTAAAGTACCCGGAATTAGTCCCGGACGCAGAGCGAGTAATGTGAAAAATTTGAAGGATGAAAGAACTTTAAACCAAAGTAACCGATCCACGATCAATCCAAGGCTTACCCAAAGGAATTTGAGACTCATTAAAATGGCCGAAGAGACTAAGCCCGTTGAAACCAAAGCTGCTGAAGTTGGCGAACCCGTTGTGCTCGGTGAAGATGGCCAACCTCTCTCGAAGAAGGCCTTGAAGAAGTTACAAAAGGAACAGGAGAAACAGAAGAGGAAGGAGGAGAAGGCCCAGCAATTGCAGCATGAGAAGGAGGAGCGTGAGCGTAAGGCTGCCGCTGAGGATACCGCCAAGGAACACTACGGTAAATTGCCTCTTGTGCAATCGCAGTCGAGAACTGGCGAGCCTCGTATTAGGTTTAACGAATTGGATGACTCCAAGGACGATGGCCGTGCAGTCCTCTTTAGAGCCCGTGTCCACAACACTCGTCAGCAAGGTGCTACCCTGGCGTTTTTGACATTGAGACAGCAGAGCGAATTGATCCAGGCTTTGGTCAAGGCCAACCCAGATGGGTCCGTTTCGAAGCAGATGGTCAAATGGGCGGGTTCTTTGAACTTGGAATCGATCGTGCTGGTGCGTGGTGTGTTGCGCAAAGTATCCGAGCCCATCAAATCTGCCACTGTGTCGCATTTGGAAGTCCACGTCACTGACTTACACGTCATTTCTGAGACTCCATCCGAGTTGCCCATCTTGCTCGAAGACGCTTCCCGTTCCGAAGCCGAAGCTGAAGCCGCTGGGTTACCTGTGGTCAACTTGGACACACGTCTGGACAACCGTTGCATCGACTTGAGGACCGTGACAAACCAGGCTATTTTCCGTATCCAGGCCGGTGTGTGTGCACTTTTCCGCGAGTTCCTGTCTGGGCGCCAGTTTACCGAGATCCACACACCCAAGTTATTGGGTGCGCCCAGCGAAGGTGGTGCCAATGTCTTCGAAGTGGGCTATTTCAAAAGTAAGGCCTTCTTAGCCCAGTCACCCCAATTCTACAAGCAGCAGTTGATAGTTTCCGATTTCGAGCGTGTCTTCGAAGTGGCACCAGTGTTCCGTGCGGAAAACTCCAACACTCACCGCCACATGACAGAGTTCGTCGGTCTCGATTTGGAAATGGCGTTCGAGGAGCACTACCACGAAGTCTTGGACATGTTGAGCGACCTGTTCGTTTACATGTTCTCCGAATTGCAGAAACGCTACAGCAAGGATATCGAGCTCGTGCGCAAACAGTACCCCGTGGAGGAGTTCCGCCTACCCAAGGACGGCAAAATGGTCCGTCTCCACTACAAGGACGCTGTTGCCATGCTAAGAGACGCCGGCAAGGAGATGGACGATTTTGAAGACTTGTCCACCGAATACGAAAAACTCCTGGGCAAATTGGTCAGGGAAAAATACGACACCGATTTTTACATCTTGGACAAGTTCCCCTTGGCCATCCGTCCCTTTTACACCATGCCCGACCCAGAGGATCCTCGCTACTCCAACTCGTACGATTTCTTTATGCGCGGCGAAGAGATTCTGTCCGGCGCCCAGCGTGTGCACGACCACACTTTGCTTGGCGAGCGCATGAAGGCGCACGGCTTGTCTCCGGACGACCCAGGTCTCAAGGACTACACCGACGCCTTCAAGTACGGTTGCGCACCACACGCCGGTGGTGGGATCGGTTTGGAGCGTGTTGTTATGTTCTACTTGGACCTAAAAAACATCAGGAGAGCTAGCCTGTTCCCCAGAGACCCCAAGAGAACCCGTCCATAGCCTGATGAGATGAGATGACTATTGATTCAACGTATGTATATATATATATATATATATACATATACATATACGTGTGTAGTGACATAATCACAAACTCGCAGCACCGGGGACGAATACACCGTATTCGTGACGGATGTTTTGCAATTGATTAAACTTTCAAAGGTGAAAGAAGAATACGGTTCACGACTACATATGAACCACCACACGCTCAAACGGGCAAGTAATGAGGGCCTCATTCTCTGAGACATGTTCGAATCATTAGCAGACCCCAATCGTGACCGCCAGGAAATTCACAGCAATGAAAAACATACGCGTTCGAGAATCGACGTTGAAGGTCCATCCAAGAAGGACTATGGGTAATCTATTTATCGAAACGACAATTCCTTTTTTTTTTTTTTTACCGCCGAAACATCTGCTTTTAAGAAGTTACCCAGTTGCTCCGGAGCCAAAATGTATCACCACACCAGCTAGTCGCTATGATTAAAAAGTACGAAGAGAAGTTCCATTTTGTCAATCTCCTTCGATCAATTCATTCTGCCCACATCTTTGCAAGAGGAAGGAATGATTGATGTTCCGTGATATTACCACCAGAGGTGCCCCAATGTGCATTTCGTCGATGTAAACGGTGAGCGCCAATTGGGGCAAGCGTTGCTGAGCACGTCGGGATGGATGGAGCGCTCTCAAGACCAGGCCGAGAAAGACTCAACTGATAAAACGAATTCGAGAAACATCGGAACTAAGGAAAAGCATTCGACTTTTCTAAAAGACGTATAAAATCTGAGGTTCTCTCTGCGGTTCTGGGTAGCACACTTTCTTCAGAGCACTTATGAATTCCCAGCAAAAAATCGTAAAAGCGACACAGCAGTATGCCAATGACTATTCGCACTGGCATCTCTACTTACAGGACTTACCGCAGGATAATCTCTGTAGCTGTCTACTTTCCAACCAATACGTCGTTTTCCGCGCATTGTTGTTCGTGAAACGTGACCGTGTTCGTCCCCCCGTGCTGCTCGTTCCTCAACTTAAAGGAAACAGCAGGTCTTCAACCCAAACTCAACATTCGGCTAAACACCCTCCGCGCAGTAGTAATGTCTGGGAATCCGGGCGGTGCTATGCAGGCCCTGTCACCCACGCCGCCGGAGCGTGGGTCCTTCCCACTGGATCACGACGGCGAGTGCAGTCGCCAGATGCAAAAATATATAGAATGTTTGAAGCTAGTTAGAGGCGAGAATGCCCCGAACTGCAGGCTACTTGCCAAGGACTACTTGAAGTGCCGCATGGTTAACGAGCTCATGGATAAGGACGACTGGGCGAATTTGGGCCTCCCCGAGGACTCACCCAAATGAAGTGAGAGAGATAAGTACATCGTGTGTATATAGGTAAAAAGTCGAAGCCCGAGCGCATCCCCTGATGACATACTCCCGACAGGACTGAAGCCAATTGCCTTTTGTTCCGTGAAATTACATATCCGTGATAGTTTAATGGTCAGAATGGGCGCTTGTCGCGTGCCAGATCGGGGTTCAATTCCCCGTCGCGGAGTTGTAAAATTTTTT
>PPJZ02000044.1:0-86606 GCA_003705955.2 Zygosaccharomyces kombuchaensis
GAATTGAAAAAAAGTGAAAAAAAAAAAAAAAATGAAAGCAAGCGCCCATGCATTTTGGGGGCATCGGCGGGGGAACGTGCGCCCTTCGGGCTCACCGCCGTTTGCACAGCACCCGTTAAACGGTAACGTTTAGGTAGGCATGCCACGTACGCAGAGGGGATGCAAAACAAAGCAGCCAGGGAAGCCGTTTTCATTATGGCCAGACAATGCTACAACATATGTTTGTTTATTTTTTTTTCTCTCCTAGCTTTTTTTTCAGGGTCCCGCTATGTCCCAAAACGGCAAAAAGTCGAAATTCTTTCTTGCTGCTGTTTATTCGAGATTTTTCCTAAACGAGCAATCCTCGAGAAAATGACGAGCTGCAAGCGCTGAGCAGACTAACTAAAGGTCGCAACCTCGTATTAGGCATTGCAATGTCAGTTAAACGTCTATCGGTAAATAATTTACGTAATTACGTGGCTAGCGCTTTGTGGTCAGATTCTCGCCAAAGAAGTCAAGGTCCATATCTGACGAGGCCCGCTTCCTGTGAGCGGGGACGGTGGCGAGCTGACCCATTCTAAGGGCTGCCGAGGAGGAGCGTGTGTGGCCCCCCGGCGCGCACGGTCTGCGCCTAACAACCCCTCCCCATTTGACCTTGGACTGTATGATGGATGGAGTGATAGGGCTGAGGGGCGGAAGGGCTGCCGTGGCCAACACGGGCGGCCTCTCGGGAAATGACGGGGTCAAGACAGACTCCGGAGTGGTGTGACTAGTGGTGTTGATGGTCGACAACTCCGTCCCGATGCCAGGAGATGCAAAGGGAGACCCGATGGAGATGGGCGAAGCAGATTCGCACGATGCTAGAGATGGGTTGCTGTTGTTTAATGCAAAATGTTGGAATGATTTGTCGTTGAGCAACTCGGCGGGCGTATCCGGGTGGTGATGGTGGTGGTGGAGTGGGGTTGCTACCAAAAACTGCTCGAGTTGCCATTGCACGTGATAGGCGGTTAGGCAGTCCAGAATTCGACCGCTGGTGGAAGCAGGGTCCCGCAAGTACTTGAACCGGAAGCTGGAGGGCATGGAATCCCTTTTGATAGCAAGCTGTAGCAATCTGTGGCACACAGGAGCCAGCTGAGGGGCCCCCCTGAGCGCAGATTCGTAGTCCACGTAGCGATTGGCGCCGCCGCGGCGAGACGCAAACTTGACCGACGACTTGACCAGTGTGATTGCAGCCAGTACAATCTTGGACCACTCCGTGTCGAGCGCCAGCGGCAGATCAAACGCAGCCAGTTCGCAGAGCATCACGGCGCCCAGCTTCACCTCGTTGATGTCCACCTCGCTGCCCGCCAAGAACAGCGAGATGTCGATGATCGAGTCCGCCGTCGCGATGTGGCACAGCGACCAGTTCATGTCCTTGAGCAGCTGCAACTCCGTCTGCCTGAACTGCTGCGCGCTGTACTGCTCGCAGCACAGCGACAGTAACACGGGCAGCGTCGCAGTGCGGTTCTTGGTGTCCCAGTACTTGGAGCTCACCCACAGCGCCGTCAACGCGAGCAGCTGGTACTCCCCGCTGCGCACTATGAACCGGCTCGTGTACCGATCCAGGATTCCGTAGCTCAAGAAAAGCGTCGCCGTCGACAGACCAAGACGTGTGTGGCAGCACATGAGAAAGTCGTAGATCAGGTAACGCATCCGAGCGTTGATTTGCGGCTGCGCCGCAAAGCTCTGATTACTAGTGTGTTCCCCGCCAACTCCACCGGCTGCCGCTGCCTCCAGCCGCTGCATGTGTTGCAGCAGATCTGCTCCGTACTCACATACCACGCTCTGGTGGCACAGCGCCTGTCTCTGTACCAGTTGCGGTTCCAGCGCCTTGGCGCTGGACCGCATCCTGCGCACACGCGACAGCTGTGCAAGGTTTGCCGGGCCACGTCGCTGATCCTGGGCCACCGCCCTCTTCGTGTCCTGCCTGATCATGCTCCTCCTGATCTCAATGCCGAAGCTTACTCTCAACCTTGTACAACTGACGACAGCCTGCCAAGATCGGCCCTTCGAGCACTTATATATATATAGTAAGAGACAGTTCTCCCGGATGGGAACGAAACGCACACTAGGGCTCCGCCTGGGGTTTCGCTCAGCTTCCGCCTGCCGTTTTACCTGCGATTGCCCCTGTGCCCTACCCATTTCGGGGCTCTGTGGGCTTTCACCCATACGGCTCTTGCAACCTCGTGAATGCTGCTAGCAGCAATGCGAGATGCGCTCCAGTGTGACCAGCGTGCTGCCCCCCGTGAGCAAGTTTCCTGCTGGGGCACCTCTGCCAGCCGATGCGAACGGCGCCCGGCGGGTAAAGATGACAAAAAAAAATTTTTTTTGTCGCTATTACGCCCTCCGGAAAAGATATTGGATAGAGCCCAGTAAGGTAAAAAGCGAGATCCCCGCGGAGGGGCCACGAGCCACCAGCCACGGGCCACGCTGCGGTGCGGTGCGGTGCCACCAGACAGCTCCCGCTAGGAGGAGAGCTGGCACACGGTAGCTGGCACACGGGAGCCGGCACACGGGAGCCGGCACACTTCACTCCACTCCACTCCACTCCACTCGCCCTGGACAAACCGCACCGCATCCGCATCACGTGCCATCGAGCAGAGCCACTCGCCTATCGCCACTCGCCACTCGCCACACTCCAAGCCTGTGCCGGCTCCGTGACCCGTGACCCGTGTGTGGCCCCTGACTAGTTTGCTTGAACCGTTTCCAGAACGTAGATCACCTGCATGGAACGATACGTGCCCTAAGCGCATCGCGCTTTGCGCTTTGCAATTTGCGCTTCAAAGCGCCTCGCCATCTGCTCGCAAATATCCGGTTGCGCGATTGTCGGGTGGCTTCGGAGGGCTGCATCACGTGGGTGTGCTGTGGTCACGTGGCTGTTTTTTTCGTCTTTTTCGTCTTTTTCTCTCCCATCTCATCAAGAAGTGAAAAAAAAAGCTGCCCCATCGATAAGATACCCATTGGGCAAAAGGAAGCAGTTATGCTCTCACGCCGCCTTTTAAGCACGCCTCTGCGCCGCAGCCCGCTGCGCGCCGCCGTGACGGTCCCATGCAGGCTCCAGTCGTATGTCCATCCCGTGTCGCAGCTGGGAACCGACCTCCAGAACCAGCTGCAGAGCGAGGACACCGTTGCAGTTTACGCCGCCTTCAAGGACCAGATGGAATCGCTCTCGGACCAACTGCCAGACCCCGCTGCACTGCGCAGGTCGTTTGGGCTGAATGCGCCCCTCAGTGCGCTTCTGCAGCGTTCCGCTGCAGAAAACGGGGCCCAGACCGACCCTTACCAGATCTTGAACACCATGTGCCAACACCAAGTGGCCAGGGCACCGCATTTCGAGATCGTGCTCACGTACCTGTTGCAGCAGGACTTGGCACAGGAAGCCATTGCCCTCTGGGTAAAATACCTCGAGTGTCTGGCGGAGAACCCTTATACGCTGTCGCAATCGTCGAGTAACCGCAGCATGAACCAAGCCTCGCACGAGACCAACGTCGCACTGGCGACGCTCGCATACGCGATGCTTCCCCAGAACGCTCCCGATTTGCAAATGCTGGCGCAGATCCTGCAGCTGGACGCGGCGCGGGGCCAGACGGTTCCCTTTGGCAGGGCCAAGTTCTTGCTGGCCAGAGTGCTCCCCAGGGACGACGAGTCGAAGCGGGGGGTGGTGGAGCAGTCGCTTGCCGCGCTGTTCCGGCAGCATGTGGCCTGCAACAAGCCGTCTTTTCTCGTGCAGCTCGACGACACGCTGCAGCCACGGCACCTGAAGGACCTGTATGAGGCATACCACTCGGCGCGCTCCACGGGTGACGACCCGGAGATCCTTGCCAGGTTTATGCGGCGGTTCGTTGCGCTCAAGAGGCCGCTCGACGCCATTACGGTGTACAACCAGCACAAGAAACTGGACTCTGCGCTCTTGAAAAACGCCCTTCTCGTTGCAGTGGCAGCGCTGCAGAGCAACAATGCGGCCGTCAGACTCGACAGGGTGCTGGCTGTGTGGAACAGCGTCGTCAAGACGGCGGCGCCAGGTGGCGGGCCTACTGCGGACGCCTACGCCGCGCTTGTCGCCGCGTTGGACGTCTCGGGCAACATCGCTCAGCTGCAGTCCGTGTGGATCAACGAGATCCCTCCGGAGGTCAAGCAGCAGCCGCAGGTGCGCGAACGGTACCTGATCGCCATGATCAACAACGGCAAGACGTCTCACCAGGCGCTGGCGGCTAAGCTGCCCAACCCAATACAGTCTGTGGAGCTCGCAGACGCCGTGCTGCTGCAGATGGCTCGCGACAAGGTCGCCGAGCCGCAGTTTGACGCCTTCTACGAATCGCAGTTTGCGCAGCCGCCCGCCAAGAAACCTTCCGTGCTCTCTCTGGCCATCAGGATGTGGGCCAACTGGCAGTTTGCTGCTGCGCGTGAGGACTCTGGTTTCGGGTTCTTCAAAAGCATCTCTAAGAGCCCTCGCGATTCCCTCAGGGCCAACGCCATCTTGGAGCAGTTCATCCGAATCGTGCCCGACGTGAAGCCGCTTCGCGAGTTGCTGCCGCAGATCAAGGAACCGTTGGACTCGAGAAAATACGGCCAATTCATCACCGCGGAGTTCTCCAAGCCGGACGGCGACTACAAAGTCGCAGAACAGATCTTCAAGGAGTACCTCGAGTCGTGCAAGGATCGCTTGAACAGGGTGGACAGGTTCGTGCTGGAACCGTTGATCAACGGGTTCTGCGAGCGTGCCATCGTAGACAACGACTCCAGCTTCTTGGACAAAGTATCGCTTTACCACGAGCTGTGCTCCAAGCTGAAAGTCCAACTATCCAACCAGGCTCTGGCCAAGACGCTCCATGCCGTGGCGCTGCTATCCAGGGGCGAGGACAACAAGTTCGAGCCGCAGGAAAAACAGTTTGTCGAGGGCTTCTTGCAGAAGTTGAGCCAAGTGAAGGGTTTCAACGCCAGTCCCAGGGACCTGGAGCTGCTACGCAACAGCAAAAGCGTCGTGGTGCCACCTCAATTGTTGTAAATAATAATAGTTGATAACCCCATCCTGTAGATAATATATATATATATGAAAGTAAGAAGAAAAAAAATCTACTTGAGAGAACAGTCGATTTCCCTCTACGCCGCATTTCGTTAGTTGCCGTCATTTCCTGAATACTTGTGCCTCAGTTCCTCGTAGTACCGTGCAAACCTATCCCTGGCGTTCGAAACGTTGTCCAGCGCGGGGCGCACGTCCAAGTGGAAGGTGGGCATCCCGTCCTCGTCATCGGCACCACCGTAAAAATCAATCAAGTAGCGCACTTTACGGTAGCCGGGATTCTCAGGGTCCGCAGACATAGGGTCGGCCCTTAGCACGATCCAATCGTGTCTGTCAAAGGGTGGGACTCCGTCGAACGTGCCGGGGAACAGCTTCGACAGAACACCGTACCAGCGGGCACGAGGTGAGAGTTGGCCCGGTTTGCCAGTGAACTTCAAAAGTTTGGGTTCCGTGTGAGTCTCATCCGTGTGAGGCTTCTCCCACTCCAACACTTCCTGCCAGCAACCTTCGTTCAAAAAATTGTGCACCTGCACCATCGACTCCACTGCATCCTCTGGAATCTCCTCCCCAGTGTTGGGATCAACTTTGCCCTTCCTCAACATGGCGTTGTACATTTGCTGCGGGGAAGGGTATTCCCAGTTCTCATCAGAGTTGGATCCCTTGGGAATGCTCGACACGGTCCGCTCCAGGGGAAGATCTAACCTCTGTCCCTGTTGCCTGGCCGCAGATATAAATCGAGGCATGTTGTTCAACGGATCCAACCCTTCTTCACCTTTATCTTGCATCACCGGACACTCGGTAACTTGCTGATTCAAAGAAATGTGCTGGACAGGACACACAGACCCTCCAGATAACACCTCAAATGGCTCATCGCGATTTTTACCTTCGACCACAACACTGTCAGCCCAGAACCAGCCCATTTAGAATCCAAATAATTGACTCTTAAGCCTTCGATCACCTGCCTAATCTCATCTTCGAGGACGATTTAAACAATTTCGACTTTTTTTTTCTTCGATATCGTAAACCCGTATATTGTTACCCACACTTGGTGCATTTTGAAGAAGGTCTAACCGGGAAATCAATACCCACAGTTGACAGGCAACTTAGTTGGGACATCGGTGCAAAAAGGAGCCATTATAAACTAGTTTTCTTCCGATCTGACACTGCTGGGACGTTAAAAGTGTATGACATTTAGTAGTTCTGCTATGGACGTACCGTTAAAGGCAGGAATAGTACATGGAGGGACCCCCGTGGGTACGCCAAACGGTTCGAGTCGAGCGGTGGCCAAGGACAAGCTTACTCTTCGAGACCACATCGCACGGGAGATGTTGCAGCAGCAGCGCGATGGTGGATCCACGATTAAGCTGATTGGCATGGGTCTCAGCCTCATACCTGAAGCGGATGTGAAGCTTTTGGAGAATGTGGAGAGGCTGTCGCTGCGTAAGAACCTTTTGACCAACCTTCCTGCGAATTTCAATACGCTGAGAGGGTTGCGCTACCTGGATTTGGATGGTAACATGCTGCGAGAGATCCCGGCTGTGTTGATGCAGTGCCCCAAGCTGGAAATTCTTGATCTATCCTACAACAAGATCGAAAGTTTGCCCCAGGATACTACCAGTCTATGGTCCGCGAATCTGAAAGTGCTGTCTCTCAAGAACAACAAAGTTTCGTCGATATGGGACATGGCTTGCGTTGTTAAGCTAGAGAATTTGAGTGTATTGGAAATCGAAGGGAACCCTCTACCCAAGGAGGAGCTGGAACTAGTACAATTTTACACACCCATGTCATCTGGTGTTGCCAAGGAGGAGTACTGGGCTACCGCGCTGCGAAGGTACTTGCAGAATCATTTCCCACCTTCCTCCGGTTCTGCCGATCCCAAGATGTCTCGGGTCACGAAACGCATGGGCTTTATAAGCACTTCCTCCTCCTTTGACCACTCGCTATCGGTGTCGCCTTCCCCCGTGTCTCAAATGTTCCCCTCGGATGTCGAGTCCTCCATGTCACATAACGACACTAGTACTACCTCCAATAATGAACTTTACAATCACTCCAAATTCAATGACTATTTCAAGAGGCTGTCGATTTTACCCGAAGAATATCAAAACAATAATGGTGGCAGCAGCAGCAGTGGCAGTGAGCAACACAAAGTGCCGCATGACGAGCTAGTCATCGCATGTCGCAAGCTGTTGTTCAGTTTCACAGAATGTCAGCAAAACATCAGAAAGATTGCTTCCTTTTGCAAAGAGAAGTCTGTAGCGGTCAGTGTTGTTTCCCTATTGTATTCTGTAAGATCCCACATTGATAACCTGGTGGAATTGTTAGAACAAGCTGAGAACAACGAAAGTTCTCATGATGGTGCTTTGATCAAACTATGCATCACCATCGTTAACATTTTCAAACAGATAATCAATCGGCTACGCAAGAATTTTAAAGCTTTTTTTGAGGCTGACGATTTATGCTTTATCAGGATGTTTTATATGACATTAATTTGCTCCTACAATGAAATTTACAACGCATGGTGCTTCATTGACGCCGAAGATGCCAAACCCTCGGGAAAGCGTTCCATTGACAGATCTCTATCCTCATCATTGGTCCATCCGCTCACCAGCACAAATGGATGTGGTCCATCTGGCATATATTTCCCCAGAACTCGAAGTAACACGTTGCAATCGAAAGTTGGACCCGCAAATTTGAGCAATGGTGGGAGCTCAATGACAACGCTAGACTCTGCGCATCCGATCAACAAAGTAACTTCCCCGGTATCAGGGAACGTTACACCGCCGTACCCATTAAACTTACAAACAAATGGGCTCCAGATGACACCGCCACCAGCTGCCGTTTCGATTCAGTCAGCACAAACCATGACACAGCCATCGGCCGACGTCAGGCACCAGGATCATTCTCCAAGACAGTATATGACCCATTCTCCAAAACCGAAGCCCAGCGAGGGCAACACCATTTCTATCAACGAAACCGACTCGGAGTCACCGTCAACATCCGTCTCGACCCCTAATACTAACGTGGATCATCAACTATACCAAACATTACGTATTGTGATCAAGATGGTCAATGTTGTTTACGACCAGCTGACATCGATGATATCCAAAACAGCACACTCCAGCTCAGCTGGTCAAGAAGAATTGACGGATTACTTGCTGGCCAAGATAAGAGACTTGACCGAAACTTGTTGCCAGTCCATGGAGCTTTCGAAAGTACTCAGTGAGCGTTTGAATCTACTAAGCTCGGTCACAGTCAGTACTGGAAAATATTTGACGAATAATGAAAAATTGAAAACGTGGGAAAATATCAATGCATTTTTAAAATCCATCATATCTATTTTAGCTAACACAAAGGCACTAATGGAGGATATGCCAGCTTTAAACGAAATCAGACCCCATTTGGCGTCTTTGGCTAAGGTAACTAAGGATGTCACTGTGGTATTAGACTTGAGTTCTTACAAGGGAGTTTCTACAGTAGCCGCACAAATCCAATCGCAATCTCAACCGCAGCATCCATATCAGTACCAGACCCAGTATTCTCATAATCAACCTCCGCAGCCTCATCAACACCAGCAGCAATATGCACACTACCACCAACACCCGTACCAGTATCCTCCTCAACACCAACATGATGACCAGATGCACATCCCATTGATGACTCCTCAACCAACTACACTGCACAGTAAAAATCCTTTTGAAGAAGTTTGAAACTTTTTCATCGCGTTGCATTTTAATTATGCGATCGTTTTCTACTACTGTACAAAATTAGCATTTACATGCTAGATAAAAGATAAAATAATACTCATTAACCCCTTAACTACTGCATCTTTCTAAACTTTCCTCATAAATTTTGCTCACTTCATAATGATAACCGTGTACCTCTTGTGAGCTCATATATCGAGGCATCCTAGTCCTTGCTCGCGCAGCGATGGCCTTCAACCTTACGGCATCTGTAGCGTTCATTTTCGTTCTACCTGGGATGGTACCATCCAGTAGTCTCGCGAAAATATGGTCCAGAATGAATAGTAGTTTGAAAAGCTTGGACAAGACGCTCGCCTTCTCTGTGAGATTCAAATTCACCAGTTTAAATTTTTCCGTGTAATCCATGACGTCGTCTGCAACTCTAATTAAATATGCGGTTTGACCAAAATAAGTTGATTTGCAATCGTCGAACTGATCAACGGAGACTTCAGACAAATCTTCAGTAAGCAATTTTTCAGTATTTGGCGTGGTGCTGTCGATAGAATACCAAATGAAATCTACAACTGATTTCAAATCTTGTAATAAGGGCGCCAGGCCTGGATACCCCTTCTGTGTGTTGAGTCCACGGGACTGCACAAATCTTCTTTGAATGTTCATCAATTGTTCATCGCAGTAGGAGATGAATTTGGACTGTTGGGACAACGAGAGTCTTCCTCTGGGTCGGGTGGACACTAGAGAAGCTCTCAATTGTTGCATGTTCGTACCAGAAGAAAAAGGGGAGCTTACATTAATCTCTGGTTTGAAATCATCTACATCATCGTAGACTTGGTCTTCTTCGACACGACTTCTCTTTGATTCGGGTCTGGTCCAACTACTGCTATCCCCGTTCTCTCCCTCAGAGACCAAATCCAAATCCATCATATCATTGTCATCCAGTTCTCTAACCCTGCTTAAGTCCAACTGCTCATTAGGCTGGGCATGGCATGGAGTCTCGGGTTCGGACATAGTAAAAGATTGGTTATAGTTTAGACGGATAGCCGGCTGAAGTTTTAATCTTACCGTATACCTCAAGTTGTTCCCTTTAGATTAAGCGCGTATCACGTGAAAAGCCTTCACCTCGCAGGGGGATTTATTAAACGTCAAAATTGGACCCCATTGCCGGCCTGGATTATCGGCTTCGTCGAGGCTCCATAAATTTGGTAGAATCATTTATTCCTGGTTTAGAATTTTTTTGTTTCAATTACTGTCCTGTCACACTTAAATAACAAAAGTTGTTTTGGCAAAGCACAACAAATGTATGTATCTGCAGGTGTATAACAACACCTTATAAGATGTCTCACACCGCCTTTTTTCATACCATTGAAGATAAAGTGCTTTGGAGCATCGGCTTCATGCCGTGCCATTGCTGAAAAGCTTGGCCGGTTGATTTTAATAAAAATACCTTGCCGTCATTAAATCGCTTTTCTATTCACCCTATTTAAAGATAATAGAAAAATAAGTTAATCAATCATTAATGATTAAATTGATGATTTTTTTAGTAATATTTTGACCATAGCACTAAAAGTTTTACTCGAAAATTCTGATGGCTATGATATTGAAAAGTTGTCATTCAAGAAACCTTTCGGTAAAGCCCTAATACAGTGTGCTCTCTCCATGTTGAAAAGGGTTGACCTTTGCTCAAAAACTCGTGTTTTCAGCTTGTATACGTACAGTTCTAGAACATGCCTTGAATTGCATAGTTTCTCTATGAAAATCACATATATTGAACTCGACTGAGGAGTTTTATAACACTAAATACAGCTTTGGAAGAAAAGAATTGGTAACAAATGCATTGTTGTTCCATTTCGTGTGTGCGGTCTCATTTTTATAGCCCGAGACAAGGTTGATAACTTTATTGAAAAGTATGAACTTTAATCAAAGAAAAAGTTCATGCGTCCTACGGAAACACTTGCTTCCAATTTTCTTCTATTTGGCACACTAGCAAAGGAGTTAAGAATGAAATCTTCAAATCAAATTTTGCTGGACGGCCTTAAATTAACTTGTTTTTTTTACCGGTGTAGATTTTTGGTATAAAAATGGTAACATTGGGCAAGAAAAATGAATTCTCTCCCAACCACTTTTAAAACGAAAAGTAGAGCAGAGTGGCAACTTCAAAGCTATCGAAGTAACCTGGAGACTTTTAAGATGGCTGGTGCTATTTTGGGCTATTTGGAAACTATTAATGTAGTGGATAGAGACAGTGTAGGTAGTACTGGCGTTGGCGGCTATTCTAAAGTATTAACGATTCGCAAACATTCGATCCTCAAACTGGGACGTAACGAGAAAGAGTGTGACTTTGTGCTTGATGATCCCGTAATATCGTCTGTTCACTGCATCTTTTGGGCGGTTTTGTTTGATGAGGAGTCCACGCCGATGTGCTACGTTAAGGATTGCTCACTGAATGGTATCTTTCTCAACGGGCAACTGTTAAAGAAAAACAAGGCTTACCTGTTACAAGATGGGGATATGGTTGAATTGTACCGTCAAAGCGGTACATTTAGATTTTCCAACGAGTTACAAAAGGTTAATGAAAAGCTGTTGCAACAATTAGGGTTCGAGCAAAGAGTAAACGAGTGGCAGGTAACGTCCAAGGTAATTGGCAACGGTACATTTGGGCATGTCCTTGTGGCCTATAAGGACGCTGAAGATGAAAAAGAAAACCCCAAATGGTCTCCGGAAAACTATGCAGTAAAAGTCATTAAATTGAAACCCAACAAGTTGGATAAAGAGGCAAGAATTTTATTGAGACTGAATCATGTATGTTTTACCGCAAAGAGAATACCTTTAAATATCCAAATTTTCATCAAATTATTAACCAGATTTTTTGTTTAGCCAAACATCATAAAAGTCCACCATACCTATTGTGACCTCAGGGACAATTTGTATATTTTCCAAGATTTGATACCTGGCGGAGACCTTTTCTCCTACTTAGCTAAAGGGGACTGTTTGACGTCGGTATCTGAGACCGAGTCTCTTATAATAGTATACCAGATTCTGAACGCTCTCAAATACCTTCATGATCAAGGTATAGTGCACCGCGATTTGAAATTGGACAATATTTTGCTGTGTACCCCTGAACCATGCACAAGAATAGTGCTGGCGGATTTCGGCATTGCCAAAGATCTAACCACGGCTAAGACACGAATGCACACTGTAGTAGGTACGCCTGAGTATTGTGCACCTGAGGTTGGGTTTCGAGCAAGCAGGAAGGCCTATCAGACTTTCTCTCGAGCGGCAACTTTGGAGCAAAAAGGGTACGACAGCAAGTGCGATCTATGGTCATTAGGTGTCATAGCTCACATCATGCTCACAGGAATATCTCCATTCTACGGCGATGGTACAGAAAGAAGTATCATTCAGAACGCCAAAGTAGGAAAGCTAAATTTTAACGCCAAACAGTGGAGCGCGGTGGCTGATACCGCCAAGGATTTCGTTCGCAAACTCCTGGAGGTGGATGTTACTAAGAGATTGGATAGCAATCAAAGTCTGAACCATCCTTGGATCTCCAAACACGGTGACCAACTAAGGAAGATTTACTCTAAAAAAATTTTGAGTAGCACTGATGAACTTGAACCACAACCCACCAGATCTGAGAGAAATTCCGAATGGAAACGTAAACTGCCCAAATGCATTGTTCTCGATCAAACGGTTCCTAATAAGAAACGGCAAAAGACTAAGATCTGAACTACTCTGATTAAATATATCGATTTTGTGTGATCGGTACGTCAATAGTGATTGGCTTTTCTAGATGGCTAAGTACCTGTAATTCATCAAGCGAAAAGTTAGAGCATCACTACACTAAAGGGCTTCGTAAAGACTATTTGCTATTTCAAATGTTAGCATGAAATGCGTTTTATCTAATGTTTTTGTCAAGAGGAGGCTGTCGGTGGATGTGGGAAAGATTGCGCGTGATGTATTACTTGCAGATAAGTACACCTCTGAACAAAGGAACAATGCAATGATTCAAATATCCAAAATATATGAAAGTGATTCCATAACTGATAAGTGGTTAAAAAGGGCATTGACCAAGAATTGGGATAGGTCTTTTCAGGAGGGAGTTGGCCTTCATTTGCCGATAGTTTTGAAGACTTTGCAAAAGTTACGCTCAAGCGATAACGAAGCATCCTACTTTACATTGCTTAACAAACTCAAGTCTTCTGATGTTACGTGGGTATCTCAAAATGGAAAGCGTATAACTGCTCGCGAAAATATGCCCATTGAATTTTACCATGAAGTTTCAAATATGATTTATCGAATGTCCTTGCTTAATGCTAATTTTACTAATTTGTGTGCCTTGGCAGATTTTAGCGTGAACCTTATGGATAGCTATCAGCAATTGGTTAGCTCAAGAGCTGTTTCTACCAAGCAATATCAGGTGAAATTTTATAAAAATTGTTTGATGGTAATAGTTAAATCTGAGTCCCTTCTCAGTTTGTTAGCTGCTTTTGAAAGAATACCTCCAAATCAGAATGGTATTAAAATATTAGCATCATTAGCTTTTTACCATCAAACAGGACAATTTACCAAAGTTTTGGATGTTTTGGAAGAGTCGGTGTTCACACAGTCCAAGGACTATTCAATCACAAAGACACAGATTAAAGCATTTTTTCCAATGTTGTTCAAAGTCCTACAGGAATGTCTAGTTAACGGTGAGGAGGAGCCCTGCCGCAAGTTGTTACATAAGCTACGCTCAGATTGGGATTATGAAATGGACGACCATTATTTCACCGTTTTGAAAGAGTTATCCGAACGTTTTGCAACGGATAAGGTTCTTTTGACTCTTGTCGGATCTCGAAATGACATTTCAGTGGAAATACTGAGAAAAAAAATTAAACTTCGCAGTATGTCTTGGTCTGAATATTATGATTTTCTTCATAAGAATGGCATCAATATGTTTGAAAAAGAATTACATTTTGACTTTTCACAAGTGATTCTTTCTTCTGTGGGACCTACATTGCAAAATTGGAAAACTTTTATCCAGCAAAACAATACACTGCATGGTGCTAACGAATCGCTAAAGGCATACTTCATAAATTCGATTTTAATTAATTTGGCGGGCCAGAAGAAGGTAGGGTTTGTCTTAGCTCTGCTGGAATATGTCATTTATGAAATGCAGTCCAGTCAGTCTTTTATTGATTCGCAAAAGCTAGTTGGGATGGGAAACTGTTCAGGTTTTCACGCATTGTTCAAGTCTATTTCCAACAGTAGCTCCTCTACATTAACTGCCTATACATTATTTGATTTCCTGCGACAAAATTCTGAAATAGGATTTCGTTTTAACACAAATGATTTCTACTGCTTAATGAAGGCTTGCACATACAGATTGGATCATCATGCAATATATTTCTTTTTATTCCAGTACCTTAAGATGTATGGTCATACATTGTACATCAAGTCAGAAGAAGGTTACGAGTGGGAATTACCAGCCTGCATTAAACAACTCTTAGAAATGACCTACGACTCAGCAGGCGACCACAGAATGAGAAAAATCGTGAGCAATGTACGTAATCTTTTTGTTGGAAAGATACTGCAAAATGGCCAACCATTTCAAGCCGACGAAAATTCCTTAAAGGAAATTTTTGGAGATGAGCACTTACCAGTGATAAACATGAGTATACCATATTCTGTGAAGGGTGGACCCGATCAATTAGAGAACTTGGCGAAAGGTATACCCTCCTATGTTTCTTCTGTTGATTTGGAAAATTCCCAGAGATTATCAAATTGTTTGGCTTATATTGTTACACATAGCTCGACTAAAATGGATTAGCATTACTCGAGCATGATATTTGATTCTGATAGTACAAGCAGCTTATCACTCCGATCACCACATTCCACAATAGAGTTCAGCTGGGAGAAAAACTCCAATTCCAAGAAGATCGCAGCAAGGTTCTTGATGCATTCCTGTTGAAGCGAAGTTGGAGCATTTTCGTTTCTTCCAGCTTCTCGTTTGGCAATCATGAAAAGTCTTTTAATAATAGGATTTATAAAATCTTTTTCTGCTTTGGCCTTTGAACGTGTATAGCATATCGCCAGATGTGCGAAAAGCCCTAGAATGGTAAATCTCAATAGGCTGGCGCCATTCAATAGGTGCAAATTGTATAATTTGGCATAAAACCCATGAAAATTGAAATTTTTGTCTATCTTAATGCCTGATTCCATCACTCTATGCCAGAAATTGAGGCAGGTAACCGTTGTCTTTATGATATCTGGTTTTGCGCCGCCAGTCGTAGGGTTGCATTTCACCTGTTCTTTGTCCTCTGTTATCATCTTAGCTGAAGGTATTATTCTTACCAAATCGTTACATAATTCAAGCCGCTCCGAATCGAGCGGTAACGAATAGTAATATTTCAAGAAGGAATCAACCGCCGTTCTAATTTGCAACTCCGTCGAATGGATGGCGCCCGCAGTCATCAGATAACCCTTCCAAAATTGTTTCGAATAATTGCCAAAATGCAAACGCTGGAATGCAAGTAGTTGCAGTAAAGTATCTTGCTTCTCAAATTTCTTGATGCCCTTCTGCTGTCGCAAAGTATTAAAGCATATACTTCTTATTTCTTCGCTGGGCTCACCACATGCCCTAATAAGGTTGGAGGTTACCAGTTCAGTTAATTCTTCTTTGAAGAACAGATCTTGGCAATTTTGAATTAACTTGGAAGAACTGGTTCTCACAAGACGGCCCACGTCACCTTGCTCCGTGATCGTGTAGTCATTGAACAACTTAGTCACAGTGAACAGAATCTTACTACCGGTGCAATCTACGATGTGTCGTAGAAGGCTTGCTGTTATGGAATCCAGCATTTGAGATTTTCTGAGGCAATCCATGAGCGGTAGGTTGGTGTGAAGCATTTGAACGAAGAGATCAGGTTCTACCGCAGATAAAGCAGAACAAACTACTGACTTATTCGAACAGATGAGATTTTCAAATTGACTCCAAAAGCGGGTTTGAATATCTACGGAAGCAAACTTGGCAGAGTCTGTGGAAAGAATGGGTAATGTTGCTCTAAGTAGACGTACAATATCTTTGAAAAAAAACATGGTTTCTGAGAAACTCCCGATTATGTGAAGGACAAGATCAACGTGATCCCCGCTCAAGCAGAATTCTTCGCTCTTCTTCAGAACTAAACTTAAGTACTGCAAAGCAGCCACTGATTTGAAAAGCTCATAGTGATTCTTCGTGAATCTTTTCCCGTTAAACGAGTCCACAACTCGCCGAAAATAGGCTTTCATGCTGTCCAGGGCACATATTAATCCGCGGGATTCCAAGTTGGTCAGCAAGTACAGAGACCTGGCGGCTTCGAGGGCTGTCGAAGGGGCCAGATGCTCAATCCTGTCAGCCAGGCCCGTGGCTTGAATGGTAGAAGGATCTGCCGTAGCCAGGCGGCACAACGCATCCGTGGTAAGCTGTACGATGCCCAAATCGTGATTTGACATTACACAGTAATCGAGTAACCAATGAATCATAAAGCTGGCAAATTCGGGTCTACTGTTGTCGGAAAAGATTGTATGGAGTTGAATCACATTCGAAGCGAAATTCTCCTGCAGATTCGTTATGGGCAGCTCAATGATCTGCAAAATGGCGCTGTTGCTCAATAGACCGGCAAATGTCACAAAACGTCCCAAAATCTCTTGCAATGCTGCATTGGCGGATTTCCTCACCAGCAACTCACGATCAAAAGTGGAGCACATGAGGACGCTGAGAAAAACGTTTGTCATATCCTCGGAAGATACACGCTCCTTGCCAATTTTTGCCCTGGCCAGGGACCAGCATATGAAATTTGATGCGTCTCTTATCTGTGATCCCTGGATTGTATTCATCTTCAACTGTTGAAATCTGCAAGCGTACGGCACGATCCGCTGAGAGATCTGTAAAATGCAATGAGGGAAATCGTTGGCGATAGTAGTCGACAACTCTGCAATTATTAATAGATATGTGTGCAACAGGTCCCTGTCTAAGACCTCCCAAGTGACCTCCTCAAACAGCTGCACTGTGGATTGTAAGCACGACTCGATAAGCTCCTGGGCTGTCTCTTTGTCATCCAGCTCCGTAATCATAGCCTTGACAATTTTTGCATACGAATGAGCCAGCGCAAACCTCGTCTCTGTAAACTCGTTACTTAGCCGGGCCAAGATCCAGGCGACTATTTCTTGCAGCGCATCTGTATCTTCGTAAAATGTGTGCATTCTGAACAGCTTGGGCAACATTTTCAACCTCGCAGGGTCCGCTTCTCCAGCCAGGCACATTGCCGTAAGCCTGTCCAGGGTTTGCTTGTCCACGACGGGAACTTCACGGTTCAGACAAAGCTTAATCACGCGGATACCGGTGGACAAGTCCAGCTCATCTTTGACCGAATCGAAGAAATATTTATCCTTGATTAAGAGCTGTGCTTGGATGTGCACCACAACGGGTGCCACCGACGGTGTTTCCTTATACTTCGCAACAAGACGGTAGATTCGCTCGCCAATCTCTAACTTAAACGGCGATAGGCACAGGACATATACCCAGCTTAGCACGAAATACTGCAGATACCAGTTTTCAATCCCAGAATCCAAGAGAGGAACGATGCTTCGTAAAAGATACACATCTGTGGGCAGGTAGTGGACAATTCGCTTCCAAGTGACAATTTTCGCCAGCGTATAAAACACCTGGGAACGGGCCAACAGAGCGCCATCTTTCTCGGGGCCTAATTCAAAGAACCCATCACACAACAGCTGGATATACTTGGTCAAAACTCCCCTATGTATCAATACCAAGGGCTCCTGTTGGAACCCATCTAGTGCCTTCAAAACCACCCCAACATTGCCTGTCGATAAATCCCCAAGGCCAGTGTCAATGGTCTCTAACAGGGCTTCCACTGGACCCAAGCTCATCACAATAATTTTTCATCTCTCATTCCATGTAACTCTTGACTATCAGCAAATTTCATCAACGGGATGGGGCTGTATAAAGGAACACGCTCGGAGTGGACCGTAGCGAAAAAAAAAATTGGACGGAATTGAACACCCGCATTGAGATAATGCAAGCCGCCCAAAAAGGCGCCGTCGACGGAAACTCAGTCCCGTAGTGGTCGATTGTAACTACCTGTTACCTAGTCGAGATGCAGGCTTATCTCACACGTGAGCGGGAGCCCAAATCCTCATCGCACAGATCGAGTCGAATCTTCCAACGATCATGAACTAGCCATTCCTTGGGGTGGTAGTTACCGCAAGGGCTACGCTCGTAGCCGTGTGTTATCGCTGTGCTGGAGGGGACTTTTTGGGATCTTTAGTGGTTTTATCGGGAGGTAGATACGATGGGTGCCAATGTTCGACACTGGTAGGGTCTCACTGACAAAGTAGTATGGGACCATAATCACCACATAGAATTGGCATATAAATATCCATCCTAGCCTTAGAAAGACCTTGTGGGGTTGTGTAAACTTGCAACTAGAGAAGCCCAACGATGCCGTCCAAGTTCCTCGCAGACTCTAAAAATGCTGCTGTTGAGAGCAGCTCGTATCTGGACAAGAAGCCCGGTGAAGTCATCGAGATAGATCTCGAGTCGTTGTCTCGCCAGCCATCGTCGTCGTTTAAAGGGGAACAAGAAGATGTGGAATACCCTCGTGGGGCCGACGAGTTGCAGGCGGGGCTTTCCGCTCGTCACATCCAGTTGATTGCCCTCGGTGGTGCCATCGGCACGGGTCTCTTTGTGGGGACCAGTAGCACATTGAATACCTGTGGGCCCGCGGGGCTTTTCATCTCCTACTGTATCATATCCGCTGTGCTTTACCCGATCATGAATGCATTTGGTGAGATGGTATGCTTCTTCCCTGGAAGTGGCAGCGACGCCGCCGGCTCCATGTCGTATGTGGTGGGACGCTACGTCGACCCATCCTTGAGTTTTGCCGTTGGCTGGAATTATTACTACTGCTTTGCCATCCTGGTGGCCACGGAGTGCACGGCGGCGTCCGGTGTGGTGCAGTACTGGACAGATGCGGTTCCGGAGGGCGTTTGGATTACCATCTTCATCCTCGTAGTGTTCGCTCTCAACATGTGTGCTGTGAAGTACTACGGTGAGACGGAATTTTGGTTTGCCTCCCTGAAGATCCTGTGCATTGTGGGTCTCATCATCTTGTCGTTCATTCTGTTTTGGGGCGGTGGTCCCAAGCATGACAGGCTAGGATTCCGCTATTGGCAGCATCCCGGCGCCTTTGCCCACCACATCATGGGGGGTAACGCCGGTAATTTCCTGGACATCTACACGGGAGTCATCAAAGGTGCCTTTGCCTTCATTTTGGGCCCCGAGTTGATCTGCCTGACCAGTTCTGAATCTCAGGACCAGAGACACAACCTCGCCAAAGCCTCGAAGAGGTTCGTTTGGAGACTGATCTTCTTCTACATCCTGGGCTCGCTTTCGATCAGTGTCATTGTGGCTTGGAACGATCCCTCATTGGCAACTGCACTGTCGGAGGGCAAAACAGGCGCCGGTTCGTCTCCGTTTGTCATTGGAATCCAGAACGCGGGCATCAAGATACTGCCGCACATTATCAACGCCTGCATCTTGGCCAGTGCATGGTCAGCAGGTAATGCTTTTATGTTCGCAGCTTCAAGGTCCCTGCTGACCCTGGCACGCAACGGCCAGGCGCCCAAAGTTTTTGCCCGTATCAACAGATTTGGTGTCCCCTACGTGGCCGTCTCTCTGACGTTCCTCGTATCCTGCCTCGGCTACTTGAACGTCTCCTCGTCTTCGGCCAATGTTTTCACTTGGCTCACCAATATTAGCACCATCTCTGGCTTCTTGGGCTGGATCAGCGGTCTGGTAGCCTATTTGAGATTCCGCAAGGCCATCACGTATAACAACATGTGGGACAGAGTCCCCTTCAGACCTTGGGGGCAGCCTTGGATGGCCATTTGGTCCTTGTTGGTCGTGTCCATCATCACTTTGACCAACGGTTATCAGACCTTTATCCCCAGGTTCTGGAGCGTATCCGACTTTGTTGCCGCCTATATCACCCTTCCAATCTTTGTGGTGCTGTGGTTCGGCCACAAGCTGTGGTTCCGCGGCTGGCGCCGCTGGTGGTACCCCGTGGAGGAGATCGACGTCGTTACCGGTCTAGTCGAGACAGAGGAGAAGGCTAGGATGCTGGACGAAGAACGTATCCCACCTAGGGGGTTTTGGCAAAAGCTATTAGGCGTAATATGTTGAAGGCTCTGATGTAGCTTTATGTATGACAATATTCTTACTTTATTGACAAGGTGTCACCTTTGTATTAACAAGCAGCCTGAATGCCCTCGTATGGGAGAATAGAAAACTGTGATATCCACCGCTCGGCGGCTAGCGTTCTTTTTTGAAAAAAGAACCAAAAACCGCGGCTGCTCGCGAAGCGAGCAGCATCTCCTTACGGTTGATGCACAAATACCGAGCTTATTCCTCTATTCATAAATTCAAATGTAAGATGTTCTAGCAAAAGACACATCTTACTGCTGTAGTGTGTGTCTCCCCTCTCAAACGCTTCAAGATTATACAATTTGGTCACCGATGGCACACCTGGTCATGTGGTTTGAACATGAAAATATCCCAAACCCCCCCCATACTACATCTTGAAAACACCAAAATATCTACAAAACATAAAATATTCCAGAGGCATAAAGGCATTTCGGGAAGTCGAGCCTTTGAAAAGCTTTTGGAGCAAACAAAAGGTAAATCGATAACCCCTATAATGATATCTAATTTAGTGCAGTGTTCTTGGAGAAAATAAAGCAATTCTGCCCCCTGTTTGTTCACTGCGAGTGAGTTAGCAATTTTCTGTAGGAGTAATTTAGGCTTTTCCTGCCAAGTTCATGATCATTATTATAGATAGTGCTGCAATAATTCGAAGTGGCATTGTAGTCTGATAGATCGTCGTAAAAAATGTCGATTAAGGGAAAAGTTTTCAAGAATGAAGTGAAAACGAGTTGCTCCTAAGGAAAAGAGTTTCCTTGAGTAATGGGTCGAGCAAGCTTAACACTGTTCTGGGTTCGTAAACTGAAGTTGATTCTAATACAGACTTCAATCTTATCTTTGGCAATCAGTATGCTCGCGTACGTTTCAAACCTGTCAAACATTTCCAAGCAGATAAATCTAGCCAGTGTTTTGGATTTTTGGACTGGCACAATTCAGTCAGAGTTTCGTACTAGACATACAGTTTGGATTGCATATGCGCTTCGATTAGCCGCGCTTCTGGTAATAGCCGCCGAGTCCCGGCACCCACACCCATACACACGATCGCAACAGCGCATTTTTAGTGGAAGCTCGGATTCCACTAGCGCTCGCACCCAACAGGTCGCCCACTCCAACGAAAAAAAAAATCGACTTAGCGCCAGCTTCCCACGAGCCAACTTCTCCCCACTAGGCACAGCTAATTGTCGCAGAGCAGGATGATGTTCGCTGTCACCAAGAAACCCACTGACAGCGTGTGATGCGACAGTAGTAAGGTGGGTGGATCGCAAATCGGTGGATGGCATATATAAGGCAGGGCTTGGCCGGTTTTCTTGGTAGTGTTCTTCTCTGGTGTCTCCCTTCTTGTACCACGGAACAGTCTTGATAGAGATCTCAGCAAAGGACTTTCCATCTACAACACACAAATCCAAACAACCGAATATGGCCTCTAGACTAACTTGGTTATCGCAATTGAACCCAATTCCAGACTCTCATTTGAGAAGAACCGCTATCATCGGTACCATTGGTCCAAAGACCAACTCTGCAGAGAAGATGGTGGAGCTAAGGAAAGCTGGTTTGAACATTGTGCGTATGAATTTCTCGCACGGTTCTTACGAGTACCACCAGTCTGTCGTTGAGAACGCCAGAAAGAGTGAGGAGCTTTACCCAGGTAGACCTTTGGCCATCGCCTTGGACACCAAGGGCCCTGAGATCAGAACCGGTACCACCAAGAACGACGTGGACTACCCTATCCCATCCAACCACGAGATGATCTTCACCACTGACGACAAATACAAGTTGGTCAGCGATGACAGCATCATGTACTTGGACTACAAGAACATTGCCAATGTGATCAGCAAGGGTAAGCACATCTACGTCGATGACGGTGTGTTGTCGTTTGAAGTTTTGGAAGTTGTGGACAAGCAGACCTTGCGTGTGAAGTCCTTGAACGCCGGTAAGATCTGCTCTCACAAGGGTGTGAACTTGCCAGGTACCGACGTTGACTTGCCAGCTCTTTCCGAGAAGGATATCTCCGATTTGAAGTTCGGTGTCAAGAACGGTGTGCACATGGTGTTTGCCTCTTTCATCAGAACCGCCAACGATGTCAAGACCATCAGACAGGTTCTAGGTGAGGAAGGTAAGGACATCAAGATTGTCGTGAAGATCGAGAACCAGCAGGGTGTCAACAACTTTGACGACATCTTGGCTGTTACCGATGCCGTCATGGTTGCCAGAGGTGACTTGGGTATCGAGATCCCAGCCCCAGAGGTTCTTGCCGTTCAGAAGAAGTTGATCGCCAAGTCCAACTTGGTCGGTAAGCCAGTCATCTGTGCCACCCAGATGTTGGAGTCTATGACCTACAACCCAAGACCCACCAGAGCCGAAGTTTCTGATGTCGGTAACGCCATCTTGGACGGTGCTGACTGTGTCATGTTGTCCGGTGAGACCGCCAAGGGTAACTACCCAATCAACGCCGTGACCACCATGGCCGCCACTGCCATGATTGCCGAACAGGCCATTGCATACCAGTCCAACTACGACGACTTGAGGGACTCCACCCCTAAGCCAACCTCCACCACGGAGACCATTGCCGCTGCCGCTGTCGCCGCTGCCTTCGAGCAGAGCGCCAAGGCCATCATCGTCTTGTCCACCTCTGGTAACACCCCTAGACTTTTGTCCAAGTACAGACCAAACTGCCCAATTGTCATGGTCACCAGAAACCCAAGAGCCGCCAGATTCTCGCACTTGTCGAGAGGTGTGTTCCCATTCGTCTACGAGAAGCCTTTGCAAAAGGACTGGACCTCTGACGTCGAGTCCCGTTTGGACTTTGGTGTCTTCGAGGGTAAGAAGCTTGGTTTCTTGAAGGAGGGTGACACCATCGTCACCATCCAGGGTTTGAAGCCAGGTGTCGGCCACTCCAACACTCTACGTGTCACTGTCTTGTAAGGCACTAAAGTGCTAGCACTTTCATGAAGTGACGAACTTTGTTATACAACAACTTCACGGTTTTATTATCTTTTTTTTTTTTTATAAAAAATTATATATAGAGTTGAAAACGCTTTTACGTTAGAAGACGGCTGTTTCACCTACATGTCGTAATCCAGATCGAGCTTCCTTACCGTCTGGAAAGTATGTTTGTTCCTGTTCAGTTTGGGCAGCACGGTGTTCAGCAACACCTTTTCCCACTCTTGGAACCCGTTCGAACAGCGGTACTTCCCACTGCGAAGGTCTAACCGCGTAGCCAACAGCTTAGCGATGCGCAGCATGAGCGGCAGCCGATCGGCGTCGGAGAGCCTATTTAGATATTTGTCGAAAAGATGCACGTCTCGCTCGTGCGGGCCCTCGCCGGAGATGGTCCCGTCCACCCACTCGAGTACCATGCGCGTGATCGCTTTGAAACTGGTCTCACCTTGGAATGTTATCGGCTCAAAGATGCTGCAGTTTCCTTGGAAATGCGTCTTGTAGTTCTTGGCCCTTTGCTCGCGTTTCGTGATCTGTTGCTGAATCTCGGCCAATTTGGTCTGCTTGGCCTTGTTGGTGATTCGGATGTCCCTCCGCACCTCGTGCCGGATCTGCGTGGGCAGCTCCTGCATGAACCGTTCCTCATACGAGTTGGCGCGAGTGGCGCGAGTGGCGCGAGTCACGAGGCCGATCTTGCGGCGGTCCAGCTCCTGCTTCACTTCCCCCTTGACGTCCTGCGGCAGGTTCTCGTAGACGCTCAGCGGCAGTTTCAGCTGCTGTAGTGACCGCCCATCGTTTGGCGGCCCCGCCTCCTCGAGTTTGAACTGGACGGATACGCCTCTTAAGTCACGTGGGGGACACGCCAGCCCTCGGAACGTGTTTTTGATCTCTGTGGCGATGACGCCGGTCTCCCTCGTGGCGACTCCGAGACGGGTGGTGCGGCTGAACGCGTCGCACCTGCCCATGCCCAGGTATTTCGCAGGCTCGACGGCTTCGTCCTCGCATCTGCGCATGACGCGCAGCGTCACCTGTGACGTGGTCCTGTCCAACGATACCAGCTTTTCGGTCAGGTACTGCGTGCATCTGTCGATGAACTGGTCAATCTCGTGGATGGTGTCGAACCTTATTCCCCAGTTGACGTCCACGGAGAGAGATTTTCTCCGGAACATGGACCGCGGGTCGTAAATCATCTTGGCGCTTTCGTCGTCGTCCCTGCCGCGCAGGGCAAGGTAGATCTTGTTGCCCAGCTTCTGGCCGGTGCACCGCTGCAGAGACTCGAGGGACCAAGTCTGCAACTGCGCCAGATCCAGATCGCGATCACCATCACCATCGCCCTCCACAGACCCCAGCTTGTCGACCAACGACGGCCCCACGCCGGGCAGGTCTGTGGGCTGAAACCCGGTAAGGAACTGCCTATCCAGCTCCGACTGCATCACGACGTGGTACCCGTCCGGCTTGGCCCGCTTGAGTGCCAGGCGTGCGAGAACTAGGCTGTCTGCGCATCCGATGCTCACAGTGCAGCACGTGCGCAGGCGAACGAGCGAGCGAATGCGCTGGCACAGCGCATCGCATTCGCTCGCGCCCGGCCGCTGCGTCATCACACACACCGCCTCGTCGACAGATATGGGCAGAACCAGCTGGAAATCCAGCTCGTGGAGCACCTGGTAAAACGCCCTCGACTTCGCCTCGAACTGCTCAAAATCGTAGGGTAGATGCACCAGCTTCACCCCAGCGGGCACCAGCCGCTCCGCGTGCCGGACCCACATGCCATTCCGGACACCGTACTTCCTGGCGACGTAGTTGCAGCTGGCGATGTCCGAGGTCTTGTTCCCGTGACACACTACTATCGGGTCCAACTCGACGTCCACCGCACCTCGGGTGCAGAGCGCGGCCACCGAGGCGAAGAAGCAGTCGAAGTCGACATGGAACACGGTCAACTGCTCGTGTCGCTTCGGGGCGACGAGTGGACGGGAGGGATTTTCGATAAACTTTTGCAAAAAGTATGCCCTCAACTCCGCCTTCCACGACGAGAGATGGTGCAACCGTGAATGTGAAAAAAATTGTTCAAGAAAAAGCGGGTGCTTACAATCGACCACACCGTCCCTACGGGGCAAGCGCCTCTGGTCCTGATCCTGGTCCTGCAGCAACGAGTAATTCTGCCACGGCAGCAACCTGCACGCCCCCACGGACTCCACAATCCACTCTGGCCTGCACACCTTGTAGCTCCTCAACTCAATTCTTTTCTTTAGGGGAAGATTCGAGGCCACGATGTGCGTTACTTTACTCTTGGCGGAGAGGTAGTGCACGAACCTGCCGCCGTGTATGACGACCAGTTCGTGCAGCTGCATTCTTCCGGGCCTTGTGAAGCCGTTGATGTAGACGGAACATCCTTCAAAGATCGTGCTGGAGGACCCGTGTCTTTCTCTAAAAACCTCATCTTGGTGCAGCTGCTGCCGGGTCTTATCTAGGAAGTAGTCCTCTCGGCTGTAGTCATCGCCACCACTATCGCCACCACTATCGCCATCGCCATCGCCATCGGTTTCGCCATTCTCCCGCTGCTCCTGCGATAGCTGGGATATGTACTCCAGCAGCGAGTCATCGCTCAGCGTCTCCAGAAACGTTCTCTCACCACGCCCCCCTAGCGGCGAGTCCCCGTAGCCGCCCATGTCCTGAGTCCTAGTGGTATGTAGCTGACAGCGTCGGGGGCCCAGGGGTGCTCTGGCTCCTTAAACGGCTGTTACCCGGTCAAATGTCGTGATCGCCGTCTTTCGAGGCCAGCTGTCCTCCCCCCCCGGAGTTGATGGCTGCTTCTTCTTCTTCTTCTTCTTCGAGAGTATCGAACCACTGAGCGTTTTGCAACGGCTACGGTTAAAGCATTCGTGTACACATTCACAGTTCCCACCCACCTTGACTGCGAAATTATTGAAATATGCATATTCATTTCTTCTTTCTGTACATTTGTTCTTTTTTTTTCCATTTTTCGCCCTTCGAACCGCGTCGAAATACTCGCGTGATGGATGCATCGTACCATTGCTGTACGAGATTGCCAAACTAACCGCATCGTTGTGGTACGACTGGACCTCCAGAACGCATAATGGCGATAGGTGTGCACACACAAGAGTGTTGATAATTTCTTGTACCGTTGGGAATTCAGTTGGGAAAAGGAAAAATATTAGGCAACGTGGAAAAAGTAACGGCTGGGCCCGAGGCACGGCTATGCAATGTAGTATATAACTCCGTCTCGAAGGCGACGACGGAAGGACATGTACTTGAGTCTTATTTTCTCGTTGTAGTTTCCACTACCAGCCTCCCTGCGTGTAATCGACAGACGAAGAGCGACAGGAAGAAAGAAAAGTCACCACCAAGAAGAAACCACCATGGATGAATTTGAAGATTGGATGCTCAAGGACCCACGTGCTGGCTCGCTCAGCGACGAGTCCGTAGCATCGTTCACCTGGTTCGAACCTCTGGAGCAGATCATCTCCAGTGCGTCCAGCTCGTCGACGGAATCGCCTCCGGAGACGCAGGCCATCAAGACGGAGGAGCTGGCCACACTGGAGGCGAGCGCGCCCCCAAAGAAGCGCAGGGCCCCCAGAAAAAGACTGACCTCGCACCAGAAGCAGGCACACAACAAGATAGAGAAACGGTACCGCATCAACATCAACACCAAGATCGCCAAACTGCAGCAGATCATCCCCTGGGTGGCCAGCGAGCAGACTGCGTTTGAAGTTGGCGAGAGCATGAGGAAAGGCGAGGAGGGTCTCGCGGAATTGAGTTCCTCAACGAAGCTGAACAAGAGCATGATTCTGGAGAAGGCAGTGGACTACATACTGTATCTGCAGAACAGCGAGAGGTTATATGAGATGGAGGTGAGAAGGCTGAGAGCCGAGCTGGCGAGTGCCACTACAAGCCCTGCCAGTGAGCGTTAGCGTTTCACACTAAGGATGTTATATGGATATGTATACTAGATTATGATAGTTAATGAGTTATGATTTTTTGCGACATATTTGGCGCGGGAGGACTGAGAGAGATCGTGCGTAGTTGTCACTGCCGTACTGTGTGTGTGCGTGCCTGTGGCACACAGCCATGCGGGCGGCCGCTGTGTGTGTGTCGTTGAGGGAAATATCAACAAGAGGGAAATATGTGAATGGGGACAGCTGGCCGGTGTGTATACCCGTATCGGACAGAATCGTATACGAGCTGCGGCTTGAAGGCACCGATAGCTGGCCAGGACGCGGTGGGGGGTGCAAAGGGGAGATCGCGATTAGGGCTGGAAAGGGGAGGAGGTATGTGCGCGGTTGTGCGCGGTTGTTGGCAGAGATCGGTTGGTCGATTGGAGGACGGGGAAGTGCGTTGGAGGGAGGTCGGTTGCAAGAGACGTTGGCAAGTGGTCTGATGGTGTGAGAGGGAAAAACACAGAGTTCTTGGTCTCTTGGCCCAGTTGGTTAAGGCACCGTGCTAATAACGCGGGGATCAGCGGTTCGATCCCGCTAGAGACCATTATTTTTTGAGCCTTGTGCAAACACGCTCTCTGGAATTGTAGGCCATGAATGGGTTACGCGGCTTCCAGATCTGGAAAGATGGAAGAAAAAAAGTGTGCTCCACGGGAGGTTCGAACTCTCGACCTTCAGATTATGAGACTGACGCTCTGCCTACTGAGCTAGTGAAGCGAACAGAGTTAGATTTCCAAGGAAAATACACCGTGCCACACCAGATTGCCGGCGTCACGAGGCCGTTCAGCAAAAGAGGGAAGGGAAGAATGAAAAAAAAAAATAGATTACGTGAAGAATTTCTAGGCATCACCATCCATAAGCTCGATCATACGATGCGGCTAGACAACGAGTGTTACACGGCACAGCTCCTCGAACAGCTTAGGCCGCAGCAATTGGACACAAATCTCTTCTTTGGACCGTTAAATGCCCTGACGCAAACTGAATTTCTGGAACAGCATAACATCAGGTTTTTCATCGGTGTGGGCATCGACACGTCTCGGTTAGCGTCGTTGACGCAAGATTGTGTGCAGCCCCGCGGATATGGTGCGGCGGCGGCGGCGGCCGCCGCCCACGCCGCCCCATTAATGGTAAATTTTGATGAGAATTTCGATCTGGGCACCTTGGCGGCTGCGGAGGAATCCACACAGCTGTACCACTCCCTCCACAGCGAGCGGCTGCGCCAGCTCGTGGAGGCGAATGAGCCATGCTTGGAACGCACGGTCCAGAAGCGTGTATACCACTACACACAGTCGAACGTGTTCTCCGATGGCGTAATCGACAGATTCCAGACCTTTAACGACCTGGTGCTCATATTCAAGACGGCAGCTCCGCTGGGGAACACTCTAGTCTTTTCCCAGAGTGGCAACGACGAGGAGTTGCTCATGCTGCTCATCTTCGTCGTTTTCCAAAAATACCCCTGCGTGGAACCAACGGAAGCGGTACGGTTCATCAAATGTCTGAGACCCACAGTGCGTGACCTGACGATGGAGCAGCTGCACTGGTGCGTGATGGCCAAGGAGATATTTGGATCCGGCATGCTGTTGGAGCTGCCCGCGACGCAGCGCGCAAAGGCGACTAGGAAATGCAGCGATGAGGGCGACCCGGAGATAATTTCCATCTTCAAATCGACCAAACGGTCCCGCCTCAACCAATGATACAACATAAACGTTGTTTCGCACGTATGTAAAATAATATTATAGATGGGTTCATTAGTTTCTTGTACTTTTCATTTTTTCAAGATGGTCACCACGTCTTCATCCTCCAATACGTGGTTCAAACCGACAAACTGCGGTTGATGCTTGACACTGGTGCCGTAGACCGCTGCGTTCCTGAACTCTTCCACCAGGGATTTGTGGATCTGGTTGCAAAAGTCCCTGACGGTGCAACGATCAGATCTGAGGACCACGGGGTCTGAGAAATCGGGCATCCTCCCCTTGGGCTTCGTGTAAACACGGACCAAATTCAGTCTGTCCCACATGGTCTGTAGAAGCTCGTCCAGGTTCCAATCCTTACCGGAAGAGATGGGTACGGCGTCCGGGATTCTGTAGAGTAGCTCCAACTCTTCCAGCGAGAGCGAGTCGATCTTATTGAGGACGTAAATGGCTGGGATGTAACGTCTTGTGGAAGCCTCCAGCACGTCAATCAAATCTTCCACCGTGGCGTTGCATCTGAAGGCAAGCTCAGCGCTGTTAATTCTGTACTCGCTCATCACGGCCCGGATCTCGTCATTGTCCAGATGTGTCAGGGGCACGGTATTGGTAATGGAGATACCACCTCTCTCCTTCTTCTTCACGATGATGTCGGGAGGAGACTTATTTACACGGATACCCACACCTTCCAGCTCCTTCTCGATGATCTGCTTGTGTGCCAGCGGCTTGTTCACGTCCAACACGATGAACAGCATGTTGGAAGTCCTGGCCACTGCAATCACCTGCTTACCACGACCACGCCCATCCTTGGCACCGTCAATGATACCGGGCAAATCCAACATTTGAATCTTGGCACCCTTGTAGCGGATAATACCAGGAACAGTCACCAGGGTCGTAAACTCGTACTCCGCAGACTCAGACTCTGTGCCGGTCAATTTCGAAAGTAAAGTTGACTTACCCACAGACGGGAACCCAACAAACCCAACACTGGCCACACCGGTTCGCGCAACATCGAATCCGACACCACCACCACCGCCGCCAGTAGATTGAGAGGCGGTCAACAGTTCTCTTCTCAATTTAGCCAATTTAGCCTTCAACTGACCCAGGTGGAACGAAGTGGCCTTGTTCTTCTGGGTCCTGGCCATCTCATCTTCCACTGCCTTGATCTTTTCAACTGTAGTGGACATCAGGAAACAGTTTGAGCCCTTGTTTAGCTTACTACTCTTGTCAGAAGGTCTCAATGCTTCAATATTGCATATATGTTTCCACTAGCTAGCTCATCGCTTGCCAAATCGATATTATTGCAATTTTTCAGATGCGTGCGAAATGACGGGCGTCGCTGGTGATGTGAAAAATTTTGACGTTGCGATGAGCTAGGTGGGTTAAACTCGATTCATGCAGTGCCGTCGACATTTTGGCTCGCCACTGACTACTGGAGTGGAAGACCGCTTTCAAAGACACTGATACCATACATTAACGGTTTCATTGGATGCAACTATACGTACGCTGAACTTTTTTTTTTTTAGTGAGTTTTTAAGCGTTACTGAGTACTGTTTGAGTTGGAAGAAATTCAAACATATATGCTGCCATACCAGTTGTAATCCATATTAAGAGCAAACCAAAGTTTTAATTGCAAGAGAATTTCTTCAAAATGGGTAAAAACAACAAGAAGAACCAGCAGAACTACTGGGATGAGGATTCTTCAGAGGATACGCCTGATAGTGAGAAGGTTGGCGCAGAGGAGCCACCTGCAGAGGCGACTCCTGGTACAGAGGAGACCCCAACAGCTGAGGAGGCCGGTGCTGAAGCCATCGAAGCCGACTTTATGTCTACTTTGAAGAAATCCAAAAAGAAGCAGGATAAAAAGGTTACTGATGAGAAGGCTGAAAACAATAATGCCAAGCCAGTGTTAAAGTCTAAGAAAGAAAAGGAGAAGGAAAAGAAGGAAAAAGAGAAGCAGAGAAAGAAGGAGGAGAACAACAGGAAAAAAGCCCAGCAGCAGGCTCAGAAGGAAAAGAATAAGGAACTAAATAAGCAGCATGCAGAAAAAGTGGCCGCAGAAAAGGAGGCCAAGGAGAAGAGCAAGTCTGAATCTCCAGCTCCCCCCCCTGACGCGCCAAAGCAGGCTACAAAGAAAGGTGGTAAGAAAGCCCCTGCTGGTTTGGCCGCCTTGAGACGTCAACTAGAGTTGAAGAAGCAGTTGGAAGAAGAGGAACAAAGGCTCAGAGAGGAGGAAGAACGTTTGGAGAAAGAGGAGGCAGAGCGTGCTGCTGAGGAGGACCGCGAGCGTGAAGCCGCCAAAGAAGCCAAGAAGGAGAAGGAAAGAGTCAAGAAAGAAAAATTAAAGGCCGAAGGTAAGCTATTGTCTAAGAAGCAGAAGGAGGAGAAGAAGCTTCAGGAAAGGAGACTTGCGGCCTTGTTATCTGCTGGTAACATAAGAGTTGCCGCTTTGGAGAAAAAAGAGGTCCCTAATGAATCTCTAAAGTCGAGGAAGGTTGTCTACGGTAAGAAGAAGAGGACTACCGTTGAAGAAACCGAAATTCCGCATCCATCTGGAGAAAAGAAGACCGAAAAAGAAAGCATTGTAAAAAAGGTTGACGAGGAAGTGTTGATCGACGATTGGGAAAATTTGGCTCTTGAAGACGATGACGAGGATAATACTGGTGAGACAGAAGTAATGGAAGAAGGTGAAATAATCGAGGAATTAACGCCCGAAATATCTGAATCCAGTAGAGAGGTCAGCAAAGAACCACGCTCTCCCGTGACTGGTTCCAGATCATTTGAAGTTTTCGATTCTGCCAAACCAGCTGGCGCTTCTTCCTCCCCGGCTCCCGCAAACCAGAAAGATTTACGTTCTCCAATTTGCTGTATCTTAGGTCATGTCGACACAGGTAAAACCAAGCTGTTGGATAAGATCAGACAGAGTAACGTCCAAGGAGGTGAAGCAGGCGGTATCACTCAACAAATTGGTGCTACTTACTTCCCTATTAGTGCAATTAGGGAAAAGACCAAGACAATGGCCAAACATGAGAAGCAGACTTTTGAAGTGCCAGGTCTACTGGTGATCGATACTCCAGGTCACGAATCTTTCACCAACTTGCGTTCCAGAGGTTCTTCGCTTTGTAACATTGCCATTTTGGTCATTGACATTATGCATGGTCTTGAGCAGCAAACTTTGGAATCTATAAGGCTGTTGAGGGACAGAAAGGCTCCATTCGTCGTGGCGTTGAACAAGATCGACAGATTGTACGACTGGAAAACCATTCCAAACAACTCTTTCAGAGATTCATTCGAGCAACAATCAAGGGCTGTGAAGGAAGAATTCGAGACTAGATTGTCCGCTATCAAACTGGCCTTGGCTGAACAAGGTTTGAACTCTGAGTTGTATTTCCAGAACAAAAACCTGTCCAAGTATGTGTCTATCGTCCCAACCTCTGCTGTGACAGGTGAAGGTGTTCCTGACTTACTATGGTTGTTACTTGAACTGACTCAAAAGAGAATGTCCAAGCTATTGATGTATCTATCGCACGTTAAAGCCACCATTTTGGAAGTTAAAGTCGTTGAAGGGTTTGGTACTACCATTGATGTTATTCTCTCAAATGGTATCTTGAGAGAAGGAGATCGTATAGTGCTGTGTGGTATGAATGGCCCGATTGTTACGAATATTAGGGCCTTGCTGACTCCGCAACCGCTACGTGAGCTACGTCTGAAATCCGAATACATCCACAACAAGGAGGTAAAGGCTGCATTGGGTGTCAAAGTTGCCGCCAACGATTTGGAGAAGGCTGTTTCTGGTTCCAGGCTGCTGGTTGTCGGTCCCGACGATGACGAAGAGGAAATGATGGACGATGTTATGGACGATCTCACAGGCTTGTTGGACTCTGTGGACACAAGCGGTAGAGGTGTCACCGTGCAAGCCTCCACTTTGGGTTCTTTGGAAGCTTTACTGGATTTTTTGAAAGATATGAAGATTCCCGTTATGTCGATTGGCTTGGGTCCAGTTTACAAACGTGACGTGATGAAGGCAGGTGCAATGCTTGGAAAGGCTCCAGAGTATGCGATCATGTTGTGCTTCGATGTGAAAATAGATAAGGAAGCCGAGTTGTACGCTGAGCAAGAAGGTATCAAAATTTTCAACGCTGATATCATTTACCATCTATTTGACGCCTTCACAAAATACCAGGAGGAGTTATTGGAACAGCGTCGTAAGGATTTCTTGGACTTTGCCATCTTCCCTTGCGTTTTACAAACCCTACAGATTATTAACAAACGTGCTCCAATGATTATTGGTGTCGATGTAATGGAAGGTGCTGTTCGTGTGGGTACACCAATCTGTACAGTTAAAATCAACCCAACGACTAAGGAGAAACAGATTCTACTTCTGGGTAAGGTCGTTTCCTTGGAGATCAACCATCAACCACTTCCAGAGGTCAAGAAGGGTCAGACTTCCGCAGGTGTTGCTATGCGTTTGGAAGATCCATCTGGCCAGCAGCCTATTTGGGGCCGTCATGTGGATGAGAAAGATCCGTTGTATGCCGTTATCTCTAGAAGGTCGATTGACACCTTGAAGGATAAGGCTTTCAGAGACCAAGTTTCTAAATCGGATTGGCTATTGATTAAAAAGTTGAAGCCTATATTTGACATTGAGTGAAAAGCATTGCATAGATAGACAGACAGTACGTAAGACTTTTCATGTAAACGATAAGTGTATAGTTTTAAAGAATCTTGATATCAGTGATCGCCCGTCAATTTCTTGCGGATAATTTTACATGCAGTTTATATTCTATTTATCGTTCCACTTTTAATTAACATAACTTTTACCTTATTATACAGGATTTGGAACCTTCGTCAAAACATCAAAAGATCCTGTTCCGACGTTATTCAACTTGCCCAAAACGATTCTAGCCGAAGGACTCTGTAACTTTTCACGGTCATTATCTAGCACTGCTTTCGTCAAAAACTGACAGGTGGTTTCATAAGACATCTTCATAAAAGAAGAGGTAGCTGTTTCCATTCCCTGCCTGTTGAATGCCAAATAATTACCTTGTCTCGTCATCAAATCAGCGATCAAGTCCAAATGGCGAAAAGAGACGCTAATGGCATAACGAGAAAATACATTATTAATTTCGTTCACAATGGTATTCCTAGCTGCTTCTACACCATAAGTGCGCAAGACTGCAGCAACGTCGTTTGATCTTATACCATCAACATCAATAAACATCTCTTGGTCCCACATTGCTTGAAAATTAACACCCTCTGTAACTAGCATGCGTTTATCCTTGACAGGCTCACCGTGAACACAACGGCTAATATGAGGAACCTCCCGAATGACAGATTTTCTGCAGATATCTTCCACAATGTTGACCATCAGCAACTTTTCAGTGTCACCGGATAATTCAAATTTGAATTCACACCATTTACCGTTGTCATCGTCAAAATTGTACTTCGTGATGAACTTATGTTCCGAAATTACTGCATGTTGACGGTCACGCTGAGACTTGCTCATGTTCTTGCTGGCTTCAGATGCAGCAGCTTCAACAGCGTCCTCCATTTCTTCGTCAGACTCAGCTTCTGATTCAGCTGATGACTCTATAGCGGAATCTAGATCTTCTTCATCAGAAGATTTTTCAGCTTGTCTCATTGTTTCAATTTCATCATCATCTGGCTCCTCGTAAGAGACAGCTTGCTTAGTTTTCTTGCGTGCTTCTTCTTCATCGTTGTCCTCAGTACCACCGCCAACAGCACCTTCACCAGCATCTAATGCGCTCTGAGATTTTGGAACAGCAACTCCAATATCTGGCATGGAAGTCTTCTTCTGCTTCTTGAGTTCCTTAACAATGGCAATTTCCAAAAAGTACAAACTCTTCGTAGCAATGACATTTTGGAGCTCTTCTTTAGAAACATCGTACTCTTCGCCATATGCTTCTTTATCATAAAATTTCATGTGGACGGCATACGAACGAGCCGGACTGCCATGTTCAGAAATACCAGTAGTCTCAGTAACAGTAACTTTGTCAACAACTTCAGAAAGCAAAACTTTAGAAATCGACTTGCAGAAAGTGTCGGTTTGCTCATCGGAGACATCATTCCAGACCGGCAGTGTCATCTGAGGCGTCTTGATTGCGGCAGAAGCAGTCATGATAATTTCCCTCATACGGGGAATACCTAATGTAACGTTAGCTGCACCGTGACCCGCGAAGTGGAAAGTGTTCAAAGTCATTTGAGTCGATGGTTCGCCAACAGATTGAGAGGCAACAATTCCAACGGCTTCACCCGGATTAACTAAAGATCGCATGTACTTCAACTGCATCAGTGCTCTAAATTTCTTTTCATTCACATTCAAATGAGACTTCAATTGCTTTGAATTAGATTCCAGGAAATTTTCCAACTTGTCCTGGAATTTCTCAGAGACAGAGCCCAAATATTTGGCTGGGTTGTATTTAGACAACACAGGATCATACTTAGCCGATTGCCCATAATGAGGTTCCTTGGCGAGCTTCTTTCTGCTTTTCATTGCCTTTTTAGAATATTTGAGAGCTGCTTCAACATCCAAATGCTCAACTAGCGCCGAAGGATTGTACTTTTTCAGCAATGCATCGTAATTATCGAGACAGAAATCGAACTGAGTCATATGAGACTCTTTGGTAGTATCCACTGCATCACCACCGTACAAGAATTGAACGAGCGTACCATCACAGTCCCTAACTGTGTTATCGTAAGAAACATGCACACCTTCTAATTGTTTAGTCAAACAACGTTGCAAGTAACCAGATCTGGAAGTTTTCACGGCAGTATCAATCAAACCTTCACGACCAGCCATACAGTGGAAATAATACTCTTGTGGTTTAATCCCGGAATAAAAGCGGCCTTTGATGAATCCACCTGCCATGGAATCTGTTTCGAATGGTTTAAAAGAGGGCAAAGTCTTACCACTGACCATGACAGGCACTCTCCTACCCTCCAATGCTTGCTGGCCTAATAGACACATAATTTGAGAAACGTTGACGTTAGAACCTTTGGCACCAGAAAGCGCCATAGACTGCATCGAATTCTCTGGGAACTTCTTCATTGTACCCTTTGGAATAACAGCGGAGACAACTTGAGAAGTGATTGCATTGACCTGAGATGAAGTAACAGCGTCAAGAATACCCGATTTGTTGTCATCACGCAAAATTTCTTCCAACCTTTTCAATAACTCAGGGTCATCAGAAGAAGTGTTTTTTGGCAAATTGGTGACTTCTGTTGCGGCTTGGCGACCAACGTCAGCGGAAGTGCCCAAAATTTCAGATCTCTCCCTATTACCCTCAGCCGTCAAACGCAAATCATCCATACCACAAGAGAAAGCAGTAGACATAATATAGTTCGTGAAAAGTCTACCAAGTACAGACAAAACTTTCGCAGCAGTTTCTGGTCCATACACTTCGTGTAGAGAATGCACAATACCATATTTGGAGGCACCGTATTGAGATTTATCTAGGATACCACATAGCAACGCACCATCTTTGAAGAGAACCTCATTTTCCTTCGAGCCTTTGCCCCAGTACTCATCCTTTATCTTGTTCTTTGACACCAAATTTATACCTGGCATGTGAGGCGGAGTCACATTAAGGATCACACTTGTTATGATTTGTTTGCCGGTCCAGAGCGGTACTGGTTTCACCAGTGCCGGAGGCACCGTAATAAGTCTGGGCCTTGTGGAATGACCGTCTTCAGGCCTAATACAACCATAAATGTACTGTTGATATTGTTCTCTCGTAAAAAAACTGTCTTTGTTGGTTAACCAGACACCGGCTGAAATGTGGTCTTGGATTAGACCTCTCAACGGAGAACCTGAAGTTGGGGCCAAATATTGGGAGTCGGTATTTGCCAAATTAAATGCCTCCGACCTAGCGTTTTCATTTTGAGGAAAGTGCATGTTCATCTCATCACCATCAAAATCGGCATTGTAAGCACCAGTATTGGCGTAATGCAGACGTAGAGTCTTCTCACCTGGTAGAACTCTAACTTTATGACCCATCATGGATGCCTTGTGCAAAGTTGGTTGACGGTTCATGATGACAATATCTCTATTTTGAATGTGCCTGAACACTTTCTTGTTCAAAGTATGAGTGGCAGAATTTGAAGATGGCGTGAGTAATTGGTTTGCCAATGCGTTACGCTGTTCCAAAGTCATTCCGACCAAGGAGACTAAGCTTCCATCTTCATTTTGAATTTGGCTGGCACCCGGCCACTTGTCAGGACCGTTGATGACCGCTTGCCTCAATTCTGCAATGTTGTAGTTAGTCACTGGTTCAGGATAGGTCAGTTTCTTGGCGAAAACTGGGGGAACACCAATTTCGTTTGTCTCAATATTTGGGTCTGGAGAAATCACAGAACGCGCAGCGTAATTGACACGTTTACCCATCATGTGTTTTCTGAATAGGCCTTCTTTTTTCTCTAAAGCCTGTTTGACACCAGGAATGGGAAGCTTACCACCATTGCTACCTTGGGCCTTAGTAGAATCGATAAAAGCGTTTACATCATTTTGAATAGTGACAAATGCATTCATCAACCTGCTAAAAATTACCCTTCTGTCCTCTACGGAAACTTTGTCTTTTTGCAAGTTGGACATCTCATCGTTCAAGTCTCTAATGAGCAGCGAAGTGGTTAAAATCTTGGACAACAACTGATTTTGGGTATTCTCGTGAACTTCCTCACCAAGCTTAGAGGGGAGGCGGAATCTCGTGGGAGGTACCAGCACAACTTCCATAAAGAAATCATCAGCGGAAACTAGCTTCTTAGAGAGGTTCGGTCTAGAGTGAAAGACACATTGTAAGACCGCTTGCTCCTTCTTGAACAATGCCCTCAAAATGTTTCTCACTTCGGTAGACAAAATGTAGGTGGAACCGGTCTTGGGTCTAGCAGAGGGGTTTTTTCCCAAACTAAAATCTTCATCGACACTTTCTTGTTTTTCTTGACCACCTAACTTTTGAGTCTGCTGCTGTTTTTTTATCATATCTTGACGGATAACACCTTTGACGCGGTTGTTGGTCAATTGCTTGTCCGTAAGAGCAGTCTCAAAAATCTTGGTGAAACCATCCTTTCTAAATTTTGGAGAAAACATACCACAATTGTCACATTTGGCTCTACTGAGTAATTTTTTGTGGAAATCGTGTATCAGCTTCTTACGTTCCTCATTGGTGATGATAGTAAAGATACCTCTGTGACTAGACCTACCTTCTGAGATAGCTTTTGCAATCGCGAGTTCCACAAACTCTTTCCGATTTTGTATTAGTTCTTTCAACAGTGCGGCGGAAACGTCTTTTGAAGTTTTCTTGGAACCCGACTCAAGGCTGTTATCCTCAGTAGCCTCATCATCGTCTTCATCACTATCAGCCTGTAGGTCACCAACATGAAGTTGATCCAACTGATAAGATTCGTCAACAAGACCGTACTGTAATAATTTCAATTTACAGGCGAAGCGATTTACCTCAACAGCTTTCAAACGGAAACGATGGCAATAGAGACACGAAGTCCTCAAATAAATGTAAAGTTGGTTGAAGAAAAGAGGATTGTAACAGGGCACAGGCAACTCGATGTGTCCTTGGTGACCGGGGCAGAACTTCTCATCTAGGCCACAGGTCGAGCACAGATTGCGCAAGAAGGCACCAAGTGCCAAATCATATAGACCACCAGAAATAGGGTGACCCAAATTGTCCAACACAGTGGGATTCGTAATCTGCTTGGCAGACAGATTGCGAATTTCCTGCGCAGAGAAGACGTTAAAGTCTACAGAACTGATTTCGGACCCAACTGGCTTGGAAATATCCATTGTAAACGCTTCGAAACTTCTAAATAAATAACTTCCTCAGCTGCCACAAGCCAAAAGGGAACCAGTTTTTCCTTTTAGCTTGAATAAAGCTCTTTTGAATATTAATGCTATGAACAATTCAGTTCAATATTAGATGAGATGAGATGAGATGAGATGAGATACTTTGAAAAATTTTCCAGAAGATCACATATCACTGTAAACGGGAGTTAGCGACGGGGTCACTAAATACGGGATAATAAAGTTGTCCGATTTCATGAATACAAAACGAATCGAAATACCGGATGCATTTAAATTGAATATTTGACTGGTTTAGTAAAAAAATCACATCCTTTTATGGTAAGAAATTGAAGTGCTACTCCCACACCAAGTTTCTCCTAACTGGTGGTGCCGATCAATGCTGAGCTTATGAATTTAATTTATTTTTTTTCACCTTGGTCTGGAAACTGCTTAGAACTTTGCCTGCTTTCAGGAATACGTATTGCAGCTGCTTTCAAGACTAAAAACAAACAAACTCGATAACAATTTATTTTCTTCATAAACAATTCACACAATGACAAGATATTTTATTTTAGAATGATTGTTTTCGTTAATTTGGGCGGAGATCGTAGAATGAAGCAATAATAAGACATTCTGGGTGCCAAAAGTGGATTTGAAAATTGCGAAACGTACTGGCGGTGTTTTTTCGAGAAAATTACTTAAGTGTGGAAACAAATCTGCCCAATATAGTCGAGATAGAAACGTTTCAATTGTTTCATTTTAGCATCAGCAGAGATAATTGAGAGTGTTTCACATCCTCGTTCTGTCAGCTAGCCTGTCCCAATTCATCCCCGATTCTTAACAAACAGCCCGATGGGGTTTGCGTCAGCTACAAAAGAGAAAATTTCTTTGATGAAGCTGTTCACTTATCCTGAGGAAAAAAAAGTCATCAATTTTTCAGGCTGGACTTTCCGCTGCTGTTAAGAAAAATGAAAACTATATTTGCCAGCTATGCCTGAATCTCAAAGCAGAGTCCAAGTTGGAGAGAAATACTAAGTTAATATATATATATATATTTTTTAACAGTACTAAATGAATAACATATTGTCGAAATTTGGACTGTCCTAAGTAGCTTTTCCGAATTGCCCTTTCAGAGAGTATCTTTAGGATTCAAGAAAGAATGAAACTGACGAAGTTAATTGGACAACAACTAAAGTTCATGTTCGCAACTGCACCTCTGGATCTTTATCCCAACATATTCTTCCCAATGTCTAATCGCTGTATCATGTGACGGAAATTCCATTTTTTTTTCCAAGATGAAAAAAATTTCATCTCATCTCATCTCATCTCAGCTCAGGTTGTATTGAAAATAAGATATAGTTCAGGTAGTTAGATCGACCTCTCCCCTCCTCGCCTCTTCGTATAATTAGATCATAAAGAATTATCTCCCTCGATGAGCATTAAGAGGTCCTACGAACATGTGCGGGCCGCCAAGTTTATCGAAAAACACAAGAAACAAGTGAAAAACCCTATAAATGAAGAGAATGGCGTTTCCAATTGCATAATACGTGTGGAGATGTCACTTTACGTCTCATTGGCCCCGATATACCAACAAACGCCAGAGCAGGGCATCATGAAGCAACATTTAAACCCAATGGTCATGAAATACAACAACCAAGTGAACGGTATAGTCCTCGGTTATGACAATCTACGTATTCTGGACGCCGACCCGCTTAACTCTGAAGATGCTCCCAACAAAATGGTAAAAATCACAGCCGACACGCCGTTTGCATTCACCTGGTGCGATGTTAACCTGTACGTATGGCAGCCGCAAGTGGGCGATGTAATCGAAGGCTGGATTTTTATCCAATCTGCTTCTCATATTGGTCTCTTAATATACGATGCGTTTAACGCCAGCATCAAAAAGAACAATATTCCATCAGATTGGACTTTTGTCGATAAACAGAGCGAAGAGGAGCCAAGTCGAGAGCAGAACGAGACAAACGAAAATTCCCAAGAGTTTGGGTACCACTCTCTTGGGTACTGGGTCGATGCTGATGGGGAAAGAATAGACGGTAAAATCAAATTCACTGTGAAAAGTATATACACGACGGGGAGAGTGGTCTCAGTGGAAGGCACACTCTTAGCAGATCAGGAGCAACAGTGGGACCGTTCGCAGGCTCAGAATCTTCCTGTCGTGTCCAACAAGAAAGTGGTCTTTGACGATGAAGTGTCTACGGAGAACAGAGAAAGCCACAGGGATTTGGAACTACCCGAGATGAAGGAGGACAATGGTGAGGAGATCATATATGAGGGCAACTCGGACAGCGACTCAAGTTCTTCTGACAGTGATTAATGTGTGTGTATTTTATAGCGACATCGAATAAGCGAGACCTTAAACCTCGCGCTCCACAACCTACAGTTAAAAACTACCAAACACTGGAGTGAAGTGAAAAAGAAAGGAAGTAAGAAGGTGCGGCCATGGCAGCCCCCACGATGAAATCCACGTCAATATTGACGGAACATTTGCAGTATCCTGCAGTTTCGTTGGTAGACGACATCATCAATGCCGTGAACGAAGTGATGTACAAATGCACAGCGGCCATGGAAAAGTATTTGCTGGAGAGAAGCAAAGTAGGTGGCAGAGATTACGAAGGTGAGATACGCGTGGGAATTGCGAAATTGGAGACTCTTCTAGAGCATTCTGTGGACAAGAATTTCGATAAGCTGGAACTTTATGTGCTAAGAAACGTGTTGAGAATACCACAGGAGTTGTTGGATGCCAACGTGTTCCGGTTATCCTACCAGAGGGACCTCCTAATTCCCAGCGATGCAGAGAATGTAAGCAGTGTTGCCCAATTGCAAGATAAAGTGAGACAGATTGAACAAAGTTTGCAAAGGAACCAAGAATTGCACGAACGGTTGGAAAAGGGACGCGCCTTGCAGCGGCGTGTAGTGAAATTCAAAACGCTTGTACGTCGCATGTTGGAGTGTGAGAACTCTCCAGAGTCGCAAGAGCTCGTACGGATGTTAACACCGATCGATGACTCTTTAAAACTGGTCACTTCGCAGCTACGACAGCTGTACATAGACAGCGAGGAGCAGGCATCCATGGAAGAAGTGGCGCTAGTGCACAAAGAGTTTCTGGCGCACCGGGGAGGTGACCGCAGGTCTGTATACATCGACAGGGAAGCCAAGAGGATCTTGGGCCCAGTTGGAGAGGGAACCGAGACGCACCAAGTAAACGATGGGGGGTCGTCAACTGATATCGAAACGCCAGATCTGTCCACGTTAAAGGAGTTGGTTGGTCCTTAGCATTCTGATACATCCGCACGTGATGATCCAGCTCATCGCATGCTTGGTATTTACATTATGTGAAGATCACAAGCACAAAACCACAACTTCAACTACCACTGCAGGAACAAGATGAATATGAAGCAGGAGCCCATCCCCGAGGGTCACTCAGTGATCAAGCGTCTACAGAGCGAATTAGTGCAGTTGATGATGTCGCCGACGCCGGGGCTTAGTGCCTTCCCTACCAACGAGAACGACTTGAAGAACTGGTGTGGAATGATTGTGGGGCCCGAGGGAACTCCTTACGAATCATTGAGATTTAAGCTGTCGTTGCAGTTCCCAGATGCGTACCCTTACGTGGCACCCAAAGTGGAATTTGTGACCCCAATGTGGCATCCCAACGTGGATATGAGCGGGAACATCTGTTTAGACATTTTGAAAGACCAGTGGTCAGCCGTATACAACGTGCAGACAATCCTGTTATCGCTGCAGGCACTGCTCGAGGAGCCCAACAACAGCTCGCCCCTGAATGCAGTGGCTGCTGAACTTTGGGACAAAGACATGGCCGAGTACAAGAGGAGACTGGCGAGTCGGTACGAAGAACCAGAAGAGCACGAAACGTAGTGTAGACCCACATAATTATACATATGAAATATATGTATGTATGTATGTATGTATGAAAAAAACAAACCTAAAAATCCCAAAACCCGTTGTTGTTATTATCCTGTGAAATTCCCCCAATGCTATTCCTTTTACAAAAATTTTGTGAAATCGCTGTCATTGAGCCAACCAACCCTTTCGTAGGCGGCGTAAAGCCTCGAAGCCTTGTTAACGTCAATCCTGCAAGCCTTCTGAGCATCTGTACGGCGGAAGGGGAGCCCCTGCTTGAGACGGTGCATTTTCTCCAAGAACAGCCGGCGTTTCGAGTCCAGGTAGAGATCGCAGGGCAGTCTCAGGATCTGTGCCAGCACGAGTTCTGCAGGATGTAGCTTCGAACGCAGCGCGTCGTGAGACAGGTCCATGGGTGAACCTTTCCATTCTACTTTCAGGCACTTTGTGTTGTTGGCAGGCAGTGTCTCGTAGGCGTTCGGCGAGTAGTCGGGCAACTTCTCCCACGACATGTTGGGCACGTACTGAGGCATGCTCTGGACAGCGGTGGCAGAGGCAAGCGGCGACCCCAGCGGGGCCGCAGCTGTCTTGCGAGCAGCAGCATGTCTGCGAGGGGTACAAGGTCTTTCAGGGACCTCATCATCATCCTGGTCGTGATTCTCAAGCGAAAAGGGCTCCTGCCGGCGAGCAAACCGACGTGGACGGTACGTCCTATCCACATCTGCAGCCGTGGGCCTATACCTGCGTCTTCTGGGCAGCTGGTGTTGCGTGGAATGGGCCAAAATGCCGTATTCGCCGAGGAAACTGGAGTAGGCATAACGGTACCGTTTGGGCGAGAGACCTGGCTGCCAAGACACCTGTACCCGAATACAATCGTCCGCTGCTGCTGCTTCTGTAGGGTCTAGCGGGGCAAGCTGCTGCAACTGTTGCAATTGCTCTTTCGATGAGGAAGACTCCAATTTGGGAGACAATGGTGGCGACGGGATTGGGTGCTCCTCAGGAGAGAGCAGGGAGTCGATGGACGAACCATTGGAGGAGCCATTGGCGGAGCCAATGGCCATGCCAGTGCTCTGGGCACTGGCAAGCAACATATTTCTCTCCGGATTCGTCACCCTGAGTACCTCCTGGTGCAGCTGGGAGAGCAGCTTCTGCTCCCCCTTGCTGAGCACCGATCCGAGCTGTGCGTGTTCTGGTTGCGGTGAGTAGAATTCCATCCTTGGCATCTGCTCTCTCTCATCCAAGATGAGCCCATCAACGGTCGTCACCCCGTTATTTATAATCCCAGGATGCGATTTGCAGATGGCTCATCGCATCGCAGCGAGCGTCTTTTTCTCGCGCCAAAAGAAACGACCGCAGAATAATGGAAAGCGCTCGCTGCGTCGCTTTGCTTCGAGAGCATCCGCGAGGCGATGATGAGACTCAATGGCTAGTTAAAAGATGCTAGCAGTAGACTGGCTGTTCAATGGGTACGTCTTGGCGGATGGTTTCCACTCTCTCCTTTCAATTGCGTAGTTGTGTTGATCTCTCTGCCTCTCTTTTCCTCCACCCCCCCCACAAGCTTCGGGAGAGAAAAAAATGGTGCATCTGTGTAATTATGAATTGGATTGTGTAAGGGTCCGCCTGAACTGGGACGATTAGACGTATTAATTGTGAATAAACGGGCAAGACTCGTTATCCAAACAATTGTTTAATCATGTCATCGATCTCATTACTCAGCGTAAAATCGTGAATGTAATTCGAATTGCAAACCTGGTTCACGGTCTGTTTCTCCTGCTCCAAGTTATAATGGGAATCTTCTTGCAGCCGCTTAGGCAGCCCAAAGGCTGGGGACATGTGCTCGTGGAAGACGCGGGAAAAGAAGCCCAGCTGCTCCAACCGCCTGGTGCAGCTGGGGGAGTTGCTACACTGCGGCGTGTGCACGGGTCGGGCCCTGAACATAGTGCCGCACCAGACGTTGCTCACATCCCTGTAGCAGGTGAGCTTGATCAGACAATTGATGGAAAGCAAGCAGACGTAGAGCTGACACAGACTGGCCTTTTGGAAGCCGCCGTATTTCAAGCGGAAGCCGTCAAACAGCATCTTGACGTCGTCGACGACTTCTCCGACTACGGCTTTCGACTCCTCGCGGTCCTCTATGAAGGGTCTGTTGAATGTCAACAGCACAATATAGTAGAGGTACCAGAAATACGAGATGGTGGGGTCCGTGGAGACGTTGTGGTCTCTCAATTTCTCCTGCGACCACTTTAAAAAGTCGGGCAGTGACTGTCTCCATTTGAACACTTTGAGGTTGAACTTCGTCAAATGGGCCATCTTCTGGTCGGTTTCCAAAGTGTCGATGAAGATCTTGGTGGTGAAGATCTGGACTATCCTCGAGAGGATGACCATGTTTTTCAAGGGGAGTGACACACGGAGGACATTCTGGCTGGCAAAGCGGAAGTCCTCCACGCCCTCGACCTCGGGCAGTTCGTCGGATTCTGGGATGGTGGAATTGCTCACGCTCAGAGAGGTGGTCCTGCCCAAAATCAGCGAGATCAGATGGTCCGCGACAAAGCACCCCCAATATATCCTGCTGCGGATGCGTAATTCGCTCTTGGTGAGTTTCGTGCGACCGGCGACAATGTCATCATCTGCGGTGATCCACACTTCTGGGTCCAGTTGGAACCCCATGTCGTAACCGACACGGATGGCCAGACCCGAAAAATACCACGCAAGCTGGTTGTCGCCCTTGCCCAACTCGTAAAATGCCAGGCAAAACAACGCCTGCACCGTGGTGATGCGAGCTACACTGCGGTCGTCGAAGACCAATCTCAACAGCGCCGTCTTGGCTTTCTCGTAGTATTCCTCTGACATCTCTTGTAAATCTTCGCTCAGGCGCGAGCCCACGGCACACATCGCATAGATCAGCTCTACAGAACAATAGGGAGAGCCTCTGTAATGGTTCTTGGCATGGTTGAAGAACCCGTAGAGGAAACTCTCCCTGTGTAGAAAGATAAAGTGGCCCGGGTAGAGCCATCTGTAGAAATTCGAAAGCGATCTCTGGATCCTGGGATCGTTATTCAAAAAATTCTGGTCCATCACACCGGCGGGCCTCACTATGATGGTTTTGTTCAAATCACTTATGCGTTCGTCTGCTGAACCATTGTCTCGTAGTCCGCCGTTGTCGGAATAATTCGACGAAGAGACAGACCCAAGGGCTATCATCGCGGGCGCCGGCGCCAAACTGGGCGAAGACTGCGACCGACCGTCGTCAGGGTACAGACTCCCCTTAGAAAAAGTCTTGAGCTTCTTGCTCTTGTTAGCGGCGTCTCCAGGCACACTTTCCAATCCTGCAATTCTCTTCGTGCCAGCAAATTCAAGAACGGTCCTCATGGAGGGCACGCTATTCGCAGGATCCGGTCCCAGGATCGAAGAAGACGGTCTCGCAGACGGTGAAGAGATGAGCCCCGCCACGACGTCGTCAAGTATCAAGTTCCTCCTTATGGGAGAATCCTCGGGACACACTTTTTCGACTAAATCTCTAAAAGAATTCTCCAAATATGCAATGTGAGACTCTAACGACTTCACATAAGATGCAGCATACCTTTTCTTCCTGAGATCTTCTCCATTAATATTACAAGTCAATTTCAATCTCATACAGTTCCCGCAGGGAAATGTTAAGTCGCATTTTTTTCTTCTCCTCCTACAGTTCGAACATGCTAGTCGTTTGGTACCAGGAGGCAAAGCCGGTTGTTGCTGTTGTTGTTGCTGTTGCTGCTGCTGTTGATCTATTGGAAAATTACGGCCATCACCACCTGTTCCCGTATTCTCGCCGTCTAATGATGGATGGCCCACTACGATACCGTTTAAACTCAAATCAATCGAGCACATCACACACAAATGACATCAGGGTTGACAACCAAGTTTTATTATTAAGTCTGTAGTCTATGAAAGTTCCAAAAATGATAGGGGAGGAACTAAATATACTAGAAACTACTGCAGTCGTTGGTTAGGTGTTTTTTTTCGACAATTTTTTCATCCTCGAAAAAAAAAAAGATCGAATTTTTTAGGCTGTAGGATGATGACAAGATGAGTGGCAATGAATAACTGCCAAAAAAAAAATAAGTTTTATAAATTTAAAATGCGGCGGTAGTTATCGTAAATCATAATTTAACATTTTATTTTATTCCAATTTTGTTCTTTTTAGGTGGTCACAATTCGTCATGGAAGCTTACTTCGTTATCATCTTGCTTCTCCGTATTGTAACTCGCAGCGACATTGTCATGGTCTTTCAGCCATTTCTCGATCATATCTTCGTCCACCTTCAAATACTGGACAGTGGAGCGGCTAAGTGTGCGTATGGGAACTTCCTCCTGTACGTCGTTGACCAGATCTTGGTCGACTTTGGCAAGCGAGTTGACGCTGGCAGATAACCTCTGATAGTGAATGCGTAACTTGCTGCCGCCATCGATATCACGAAGTACTTTCAGATTAACAATAAATATTGGTTCCACCGAGTGGAATCTTAGGTCGTGATCTCCGAGACGTTTGGCCCAATAACCCAGTTCCCAATAGCCGTGGCCGACCATCTTGAACATGGCAAACGGGGATCTTGTTTTCACCTTTTCGTTGAGCTTAAAAGGGTCAGGCAGCTGTGAAATATCAGGGTCCATGTAGATGACCTTAGATACGTTTTGAGGAAAGAATACATCAAGCAATAGGATCTTGAAAGCGTCCATTCTTTTGTCAATGAACCGCTGTGGCCTCAGCCACGATGGCCACTCGTACCGAATAAATTCGATGGTTCCGTCGAGCTGCGAATCAGAATTAATCGCATGAGCGAAGGCTTTCAGTGATGTAGTTATGAATGGCTGGTCAAGAACCCAAAATTTGACCCCCTGCTGCTGGCTTTGCAAAATTGAAAGAACCATTTTTTTATAATTGTCCTGGTTAGAAGCCCCATTTTTCAAAACAGTGAAAATATTTATAACATCTTGCTCCTCTTCCAAAATTTGACTCTGAGTGTCCACTCGTTCTACTTTGACGTAAATCTTTATTGGATTAAGGTTGATCACTTCAATGGATTCTACCGGAAAGTAATCAGCACGGGCATCCGAGGCAAACGAAGCTACCTTGTATTTTGGGTCACAACTTTTGACCGAGTAGTTAGACCCCAAACTTGGGACAATGAATTGACCATAGCCAAATGTTTTCATGGTTATCGTTTGATCCACGACTTTGCCCTCTGAATTTACGAGTTCCAAACACACGCCGCCCACACCATCAACTACCCCTTCACTTACTGCATCACTTTTGTCAAAAGCGTGCACTTCGACCACATATCCGCTTACATGGTCATTAGAGGAGACGACTAAGTTATGCGGAATCTCCAATTCCACATCAAAGTTCTTTGCAATCTCTGGCAATTTGTCGCTTAAATTATTTTGCCAGTCTTGGACAAATATCCTATCAATGGGCATAATTTTAAGATCTACTGTTGGGTAAATTACGATTTTCACATTCACAAAAGGTAAGTTTTTGACATCGTCTATTAGGGAATAGAATTTTTGGGTTCTCTCTTCCAGTGGATCTACGACCAGAACCAAATCAATGGGTCTTTGCTCATAGTTGACACTTTGGAAAATGGTAAAATTATTGGTCGGTAAAATATTTGTGAGGTCAAATCTGGACATAGAAGTTTCGGTGGTGTAATCGGGACTGTTTCTGTACAAATCGGTTCCCTGGTAAAACATTTTGGTAATAACTGCACAAGTCTCTTGCATAATTTCACTATTGATCTTCCGTTCTGAAAATCCTGGAAATGTTGTTTCAAGAGCATCTAAGGTATCCAAAGTTCTCTGAGCCTCTCTCTTGATAGTTGCTTCGAATAGTTTAGTCTGTGGAACTTCGTTTATCTCAAAATGTAAAAATCTTCCGTTAATTATCATAAAAGATTTAGCAGCGAAGTACTGCGAGGTCAAGTCAGGGAGCCATTTTTGCAGCACAGTGTGTTCTAGTTGTTGAATTGGCTCACCATGTGAGTATTTTTTCATCATTGATTTCAAATCAACAGCAAAGGATGGTGTCGAAGAAATTTTCTTGATAGTTTTCCAATTCGAGGAGAGAATTCCGGCATGAATTATTCTAAACTTGACGCCTACGAACTTGACATTGATCAAATTATGCAATCTTTTCACTGCTTGCAAAGTGTTGAAATCATCCACAATTGTTACCGTGTGCAAAACATTATATTCTTTACCTTTGACATATTCCGTTATTCTAGTATCCCACACCTTCAAAACCGTGTTATTCATACTTGTATAGGTAGAGTCCGCAAAATAGTCTGGAGTGTATTTTGCGTGTCTTGACTCGGATGATTTCAAATGGAGAATACCCCTTACATCAATCACAGGCTGTGCCTTACCACCATCATATTTGATATATTTTCCAAGCTCTTTTTTCAGAAAAGCAGTATCTTTCTTGATGGTTTTAGCCACTAGATAATGCCAGGTATTCTTTCTGAACGGATAGATCTCGCCATTGATGATAATCGAAGTTTGGTTAATCTGGAGATTTTTCAAAAGCTTGGCAACTTCTGGCGTATTTTGGTAATCAGAAAAAATTCTGCCACCTCTGATCAATTCATCGCCCAAAAAATCTTCCAGCAGCAACAAATCACGATCTTTCAAGTGGTATATTTTTTTAACGATATTGTCTGTATCGCCTGTATTAAGCGGAAGAAGACCTATTCTTTGTGGATAACCTTGCGTAATGACTGATATAGCACGCTTCAGACCTTCTAATGCCAATTTAGTATCTGAATCCTGTAAATTATTGAAATCAATAACAAATATCAATTCACTCCAATTGTGCCTATACTCTGGGAGCTCGCCAAATTTCGATTTTTCAAAGAACTTTCCAATGTCTTGGGTTAGATCCCTATACTGATCGTCAATTTCAATGTCATTGAAGTAAATTACACATTCTGAAAATCCACGTATTCTGTGCAGATCTAATTTGATGGGCTGTGACTGTAGAAGGTTGGGTAAGGAAATTTCAGCAAACTTGTTTACGAGTTTCTTAGCTGTAACTAAACTGGATTGGCCTTCTATCTTGCGCAAAATTGGTAGAAGTTGATTCAATTTGTGATACTCTGACTCTAGGGCATCGAGTAAAGTGTGCTCATTGAGCGATGAGACTTTCCAATTTTGACCATTGAGATATAGTCCAAGCAAATTGTAGTCCACACCTATGTTAACTAGTTGTTCGTTACTCTCTATGATGGGATCACTATTTTTATCCATTGAAATCAACTCAGGTACGACTATGGGGAAGTTGTTCACTAGACCCTTTGCATATTCTAGCGTGGAGGTAAAATCCTGACCATTCTTATAATGTTCGACAATCAATCTGGCCACTTTCAAATCAAGATCGCTCAATTCCTTCTCATTGGGAGTGCGTAACCCATACTTTGATTCGTCAAAACTCTCTGGAACTTTCAAAGCTTCTAGCGGTAGCTGCTCCAATTTGCTATGCTTGTTGACGGTTAAGCCGACGGGGAAAGGGCCCATCTCCGCATCTTGCAAAGGGCAGGTTGGCCGCCATATTAACCTTAGCTTTCCCGTCTGCATGGCCTCTGAATACAAATTCCTGTTAAACTCGTCAAATTCACCATCCTCATCTGGGCATCCATAAAAGTGCACTATGGGGGCGTCCTGGTTGGGTCCAATAACCACTTCACCAGGTGCTATCATGTCGCTGTCAGGAACCTTTGCCTGCGTCTTTAATTCTCCAGATTTCAAGTAAAACATGTCGTCTGGATTTTTATAGCGCTTCCCATTTAGAACAAAGTACAGCTCATTCGATGTAGATTCGTTATAAAAATGTGGGATTCCCATGGGATACCATTGACAATACAGCGGCATCAGTGAAGCCAAATCTGGCTCCCCCATCTCGGAAATACTGTTTGCGACGGTCGAACACAAATCAGCATCAACATACTCTTCCAATTCATCATCCAGTTGTGTTACAATGGGATAGATATTTTGCAAGACGCCCTCTTTGCCGCCGCGAAGCAGGTACTGAGCAATCGACCATACTTTAGCCATCTCAGCCACGCCAGCGTTATGCAGAGAAAGCAAAATGCACAGCGCCACTTGCAGGTTCAGGTGCGCTATAAGCGCTGCTGAAAAAACCTTCATAAGGATTTCGTAGTGTACTTTCTTCTTGTTCTTGGTTTTTTGGTAAGATTAGAATCATTTACTATGTAGCGAGTGCCCGCAACGCGAAGCGCATTCGACTTGTGTCATTTTTTTTTTCGAAGTTCTGAAGAAAACTTGATCTTCTAAAAGCTGAACATTTCTCAAATATAGACCATCTACTTGGTAGTTGAAGTTCTGGGGACGTCAAATACAACGGCAACAGCTTTTCTTTGGTAGGTGACCGCTTTTCATTCAGCTTTTCAAGACGTTTGGAGCTAGGTATTCCGGTAGAGTTAGCAGAAAGTTCAGAACCTTACACTACAACATGACACTGGGTGACAGAGAAAAATGGACCGCCCGCAACGTGCGGAACACCTATTTGGATTATTTTAAATCTAAGGACCACACGTTCGTTGCATCTTCTCCAGTGGTTCCTTACGATGACCCCACGCTGCTATTTACCAATGCTGGTATGAATCAATACAAACCCATCTTTTTGGGTACCGTGGATCCATCTTCTGATTTTTACAACTTGAAGCGTGCCCATAACTCTCAGAAATGTATCCGGGCTGGTGGCAAGCACAACGATTTAGAAGATGTTGGTAGGGACTCTTACCACCACACTTTCTTCGAGATGCTAGGTAACTGGTCTTTCGGTGACTATTTCAAGAAAGAAGCCATTGCGTACGCATGGGAATTGTTGACCGAAGTTTACGGATTACCAAAGGACAGGCTATATGTGACCTATTTTGAAGGTGACCCTAAGCAAGGGTTGGAGCCGGATACTGAGGCGCTAGAGTTGTGGAAAGCTGTTGGTATCGACGAAAGTCATATCTTGCCAGGCAACGCAAAGGATAACTTCTGGGAGATGGGTGACCAAGGCCCTTGCGGACCTTGTTCTGAAGTTCATTATGACAGGATTGGTGGCAGAAATGCTGCTTCTTTAGTCAACATGGACGATCCTGATGTTTTGGAAGTGTGGAATTTGGTGTTCATGCAGTTCAACAGAGAGCAAGGTGGAGTCTTGAGGCCCTTGCCCGCCAAGCACATCGATACTGGTTTGGGGTTTGAAAGATTGGTTTCCATCTTGCAAGATTGCAGGTCTAACTATGACACAGATGTGTTTACTCCTCTTTTTGCTCGTATCCAGGAGATCACTGGTGCGAGAACTTATGCTGGTAAGTTTGGCGCTGAGGATGCCGATGGTGTGGACACCGCTTATAGAGTCTTGGCCGATCACGTTCGTACTTTGACTTTTGCCCTTGCCGACGGCGGTGTGCCCAACAACGAAGGTAGAGGTTACGTTTTGAGACGTATTTTGAGAAGAGGTGCTCGTTATGCTCGTAAATACATGAACTACCCAATAGGCAATTTTTTTTCCAAATTAGTCCCCACTTTAATCTTACAAGTGCAAGAAATTTTCCCTGAAGTCGCCAAAGACCCATCTTATTTGTTCGAAATTTTGGATGAAGAGGAAGTGTCTTTTGCCAAGACTCTGGATCGTGGTGAGAAATTGTTTGAGAAATACGCTGAGGCCGCTTCTAAATCAGGATCTAAGACTTTAGATGGTTTGCAAGTTTGGAGATTATATGACACTTATGGATTCCCCGTGGATCTAACCGAATTGATGGCTGAAGAGAAAGGTTTGACCATTGACGGCCCTGGCTTTGAAAAGGCTAAACAGGAATCGTACGAGGCTTCCAAGAGAGGTGGCAAGAAAGACGGGGCGGATATGTTAAAACTCAATGTTCACGAAATATCCGCGCTGAACAGTGAGCAGGTTCCCAAGACCGACGACAGCTTTAAATACGGTATGGACAACGTCGATGCTACAATTTTGAAGCTTCACGACGGGAATAACTTTGTTGACGAAATTACTAAACCAGGTGAGAAATATGGTATTCTTCTGGATAAGACATGCTTTTACGCTGAACAAGGTGGTCAAGAATATGACACCGGTAAACTTGTTATCGACGACGTTGCTGAATTTAACGTGGATAATGTCCAATTGTACAATGGGTTTGTCTTCCACACTGGTTCTCTACAGGAAGGAAAACTTTCTGTTGGTGACAAAATCATTGCCTCTTACAATGAGCTACGTCGTTTCCCCATTAAGAATAATCACACTAGTACTCATATTTTAAACTTGGCTCTTAGAGAGGTCTTGGGTAGCGACATCGACCAAAAAGGTTCCTTGGTGGCTCCAGAAAAGTTAAGATTTGATTTCTCTCATAAGAAGGCTATGACTGTGGATGAGATCATCAAAGTGGAAGATATCTGTAATAAACAGATCAAGGAAAACATGCCTGTCTACTACAAAGAAGTTCCTCTGGAAAAAGCCAGGTCAATTTTCGGTGTTCGTGCTGTCTTTGGTGAGACATATCCTGACCCTGTCCGTGTTGTCTCCGTGGGCAGATCAGTGGACGATCTGTTGTCTAACCCATCTAACGAAGAATGGCACAAGTATTCTGTGGAGTTCTGTGGTGGTACTCATGTTACGAAGACTGGTGACATCAAAGTCTTCGTCATCTTGGAAGAAAGCGGTATTGCCAAGGGTATTAGAAGAATTGTGGCAGTCACTGGTTCTGAAGCCTTCGAGGCTCAAAGAGTTGCTAACGAGTTTGCGAAGGAATTAGATGCTGCTGATAAGTTGCCCTTTTCTCCTTTGAAAGAAAAGAAACTAAAGGAATTGGGTGTGAGATTGGGTCAGTTATCCGTTGCTGTGGCTTCCAAGCAAGAGTTAAAAACCAAGTTCGCGAAGATAGAAAAAGTGGTAAAGGACGAGATTAGAACTAGAGGAAAGCAAGAGACCAAGAAGACTCTAGATGAAGTTAAACAATATTTTGCTCAAGATGAGGCCTCTCCATTCTTGATAAAATTCGTCGATATTCCAGCAAACGCAAAGGCCATCACTGAGGCTGTTAGCTACATGAAATCTTCCGCGAAGGACCAATCTATCTATCTGTTCACAGGTAACGACCCTGACGGCAAAATTGCCCATGGCTGTTACATATCGGAGGCAGCAATCTCCAAGGGAATTGACGGTTCCGCTGTCGCTAAGCTCGTTTCCAGCATTGTTGGTGGTAAGGCAGGTGGTAGAGGCAATGTGTTCCAAGGTATGGGAGACAAGCCTACTGCCGCCAAAGATGCTGTTGCCGAAGTGGAAGCCCTTTTCAAGGAAAAACTGCAAATTTAATTTACTGATTGTTAGAATTTGAAAATACCTTTGTGGTTTACATACATCAGTATATAATTTATATAGACTTCTTACAAACTGTCTGTTTATCTACATTGGCTTTTTCAAAGCTCATCGCATGATGAAAATTTTGAATACAAGGGCCTAAAACTTACAAAAACTACCAATACATTTGGAGAACATGACTAAGTTTAATGAGTTAGAATGGTCCGTTTGAAGACACGCTATATTCTGTTTGAAATTTTGTACCCATGCGATACTTTTCAGAGTGAACAATCTGTCAACCCAAGTACCCTAAATACGGATATACTTCTACAGCAACATCGAGTGTCACCACCACAGATCACTTCTAAGACAATTGCCCAAGAGGTACGACGCTCGGTACAGGTGAATTTTGGAGATTACGGGTTGGGAAAAGCTGGTTCCTTGCTTCAGATTAAATATTTTTCGAATAGGACATCGACTGGCATCATAAGATGTCATAGGGAAGATAGTGACCTTGTCATCATGGCATTATGTTTGACCAATAAGATCTCAGAAACAGATTCCATTATTCTCAATCCGATAAAGGTCAGTGGTACGATCAAGAAAGTCGAACAGTATGCTATCAGACGCACACAAAGGCTTCTGTCTGCCATGCACGCAAATGACAAGGATTTCTTGGATGATTTCGCCGACGTTAGCCAAGGCGAAGACCAAGAGACGTGAAATTGCACTCCGGCAAACTGCTTGTATAATACTTATTTATGAATCGTTTCCCGCCAATTCGTAATTTCTATCCTTCGTGTCAGCCTCCTCGTCACTGGGGCCAGTGAATCTAATATGCTCGCTTTGGCCCGCGACTACAGAAGACTCTTCTTCGACCAAGTTATCAAGTTTACTTGCGTTGGCCCTGTAAGAAGTTCCTTGTTGTGAGAAAAGGGGGCTGTCATAAAGCTGCTCTTCGCTTCTCTTGGCCTCCGCATTGGCACCCTTGGAAAATAATCTAGAGTCATAATTTACTCCTGGGGTTTCTGTCGATTTAGCTGCACCTAGGATGACTTTTTCCGAAATATCTCTTCCCTGAGAGTATGCCAGTTCTCTTAAACGGTCCGCAGTGCTCATCTTCGACCTTCTGATGTCTCTTTCCAGCTCTTCTCTTTTAGACTTTCTCGCAGCTTCACGATCCATTTCTGAAATGTCCTCAGAGGGCCGATCCTGTATACTCCCGTAATTTCTTTTGCTTCTCTGACGTGACCTTTCCTCTCGGGCCTTTTGAGCTAATAACCTCAACTTCTCTTCCTTTTCTTTGTTCTCCTCTACTGCTATTTGTCTTTTAGCTTCTGCTTTCAGTTTGAGCGCTTGCCTCGCCCTGCGATCAGCATTCTCTAATGCGGTAGAAACTTTCTCGAACCCATCGCTGATTTCATGTGCCTGCATCCGCTCTTTGCTGTACCTTCCATCCATAGACAACCTTTTATCGAGGCCAATTGTGTACCCATTGGGATTTTTCCAACTTGAAATAGCGGGAGGTATCTTCCACATATCTCTCTCCTCTTTGCTTAAGCTCCTGCTTGTCTCTGCAGAATCTGTCTTATGGAATATGGGTGTTATTGGTTCCTCCACAGGGGGCGCCACTACTTTCCTTGCCTTTATAGTGTTGGGTTGCAGTGGATCCCTAGCATGCTCAGTAACTATTAATTTTTTGGGACTTCGAATTCCAGGCCCTGAAACTTTTATCTCATAAGCATTGGCATGGGCTTGCTGGGAGCTTTTCGCAACAGCTGATTCTGGTTGAGTTCTCTTAAGAAGAATGCGATCGAATATTTGCTTTGTACGCAGGTAGCATTTATCTATCTCTTCAAGAGACGGCTTAGGAAGCTCCAGATTAAAGTTGCTCTGACGAATAGGTACAAAATCCTGAAATTTCAGACGTGATGCAACAGCAGAGTCAAATACAGACCTTCCAATATCTTGTTCATCTTTTTGATGAGCCAAAGCCTTTACGACTAATTCTTTACTCTTCTGCTCCAACGAAACCTTCTTTTCGGGACTTGCTTTTGAATGTTTTGGCACTGGGAGTAAAGAAGTAAAAGACATGTTTCCGGAGTCAAACAAAACGTTATCAACTGTTAGTATTTACGACATCTGTGAATAGTTTGTTGAGATGAGCTTAGTTTTTATATTTTTTGCTCTGCGGAGCGCTAGAAAAAGAGATCATAGTAATGTAGTGATCGGCGAGCAGATATATCTACAGTTACAAAGCTTCTATGGGTTAAACTCGTGAGAATCATTACCGGGACAATCGAGTAGACAGTGTTGAAATCTGGTAATAAATCGATATTACCCCGGCCAGCCCGAAGCTCAGGTATGCCCCCACTTCAATATTCACTATGAGTGCCATGTGCATGATATCCATGTGTTTGAAATCGATGTTATAATATTCTCATATGCCAGATGCGTTGCAAGATCCAAGATCTGCAATTGTAGTATTTTTCGTAATCTTTTGGCTTTTATTTAAGCTTTTCGCGGAGTTTTGCAGTAAACCTCTGGGAAACAGATTCCTTTGGTGGAGGGGAAGATATCTCTTCTACGGAAGTTACCAATGAATTCTTTTTGTTAGAATCTTGATTTGGCTCTTCACGCAGGCTGCTCCTGAATGCTATACCTTCTTGACGCATTCTGAATTTTTGGCTCAAGTATTGTGGTGGCGGTGGTGGGTAGTGTAAGACTGCAGGTTTTTTGTACCAACCCTTTTTCTTTGGTTTAGGAATTTCGTCTTGCGTCATAGGGCCCACACCTGCAAAACGAACCTTCTTTTTACAGATATCATCTGGCAATTCTGATGGAGCCGCTTTATCTGGTAGAGGTGGCTGAAGCTGTTGCTGTTGTGGTTCTTGGTCTTGTGTAAGCTTTTGAGGCCGCTGATGTTCCAATACAGCGTCACGTATTCCTTTACCTTTGTTTTCCTGTTGAATTTCTGTTGAGCCTTGACTAAAAGACAAAGTAAGCTCCGCCATCTCTGGTAAAGGAGATGTTTCGGAAGTGCTCTTATACCCTTGTCTGTTAGCTGTTGGTGGATTGCCATTTGAAGTCTGCACACGAGGCTTTCTCGTGGAAGATGGCACTTTCTTACCACTTTTTTCGGCAGAAGACCCATTTGTACCTCCAGTCTTTACCAGCTGGCTGAAGGTATCCTGTACCGCCTTTTGGTTGACAGTGGCACTACTTTGCAGTGAGTTGGACCGCGAATGCAACCCTGCACCAGGGTTACGCGTCGTGGACTTATCGTGTCCCGATTGCAAAGATGATGACCGTGGACGTCCCGTTTGCAAAGATGATGACCGCGGACGCCCCACAGAAACTTTGCTGACCAGCGTTGACCTATTAGGGGTTTTTGAATCCACCGAATTTTTCATCAATATGGATCCCGAATTAGGTTGTCGGTTTTCTGCAAAGGAACTTCTCCTTGAGAGTTGAGGTGAACCTAATTGAACCCCTGGTGCTGAAATCCTTATGTCCGCGAGCGAGCTTCTTCTTGAAATTTGAGGAGAGCTGAAATTGGAACCCCTGCGACTAGTTCTGTCTGTTGAGCTTGTTCTTGAGCTTGTTCGGCTTATTCTTAATGGAGATACTTTTCCTGGGGAAGCGCCATTGCTTGTAGCTGCCGGAGAAGTAGGATTGCTCAATCTCCTGCTGTAATTTCTTCTAATCGAACCTCCTCTGCCGCCGATGCCGTTAGCCTCTGGTGTGAGCCTATTCGCGTTTTTTTGCTTTTCCACTTGATTCAACTTATCTACCGCCAATCTCTCCTCTAACATGTTCTTCAACTGCCCGTCGTCCAAATTGGCCAGTTTCTCAGCAGAATCAGAATTGTTATCCACAAATTTCCACATGTCTAGCCATGTGGTGACTAGTTGCAAGGCATTCCTCAAAATGGGAGTCACTTGGCAAATTGCGGTTTGGAATACGTCCGAAACCGTGTTGAAGGCGACACATATGTTAACTTTGGGATTGGAGCAACTGTCCAAGTGGGCCAAAATGCTCGCTGTAGCCTCACCCCTCGGATCCACACATAATGAATCCATTTTGTCCAAGACTTCACGATAGGCAAAAACATTTTCACTTGACAATTGTGATCTCAAACTGTAAAAATAGTCCTTGTTCGGTAAATATATTTGTCTCGAAATACTCACAATGACGTCCGCAAGGCACAGCGTTCGATAAATGTAGGCGTACATTCTGTGAATTGTGTATTCCCAGTGTGGCAACTCCTTGATGGTGGCAGTCGCAGGCCCCTTACTCGTAGAACATTTTTGCAGTTGGTTAAAATAGGCTCTCAATACAGGAAGCACTTTTTCGTTCATATTGGCCACAAATTTGGTCAAGACTTGTGTCTGCAGCTTTCTCAATGACTTCAAAGATGTATCCTGTTCTCTATCGTTGATTAAAACCGCCCAATCAAGGCACAAAGAAATTTCCGTAGGCCCCAAGATGTCCTCCACTGCATCCATATCAAATGGTATGACTCTTCCAGGTACATCAGCGGGTCTATTAGTGGTTCGCTCAATCTGCACTTGTTTCATTTTTTTTTCATAAATGTCAATAGCGTTTTGAGAAATGGTTTGCAGGCACTCCAAAAGCTTCCATTGCAAAGTGGCGCTGTAAATGCTCTCCCTGAGCCTTTCCAAGTCCACCACAACGTTGGATAGCTCCACATCATACTCTACACCAGTAGCGATCGTCTGTGGGTCAACCACCGTTTTTTTGCACAGCTTTAACTCGCTAAGCAAAAGGAACCTTTTCCTCAAGGCCGGATGCACATTAAAAGACGGGCCTTCGCACAGCGAAAGCATGTAGTTCACCAAGGGTATGATACATTTCTCCACCTCTTGCTTCTTGTCTAAGTTCTTTTCCAGGATTTTCAAAACGCGTACTACTTCTGTCAATTTCAATATGGCTGCCCTGTACTGGACGATCCTCACATCGTGCCAATCTAGATGAAAGGTACCCTTGATCTTAGCAGGAAGCGTGGCATGGGCAGCAGCGACAGCAAACATGGTGATGGACTGTTCAAAAATAATTACAACTAGTCAGCAAAAGCTGGGACTTCTTCGAAGAATCGGAAACCCCAATCGTTGACACAAAAAATGGTAGAGCCAAAATACAATCCACGACGCCAACAGTAACGATAGAACAGCGGAAAACCTTTTAGAAGCCTTACGCACGGTACTTGTTTATTCCTTTAGTAGACTCTGTTAATCTGTTGCACTTAAAAGTGAAATAGGGTGCTCAATCCCCTTTGAAGTCCAGATGAGACGCGCGTAACAAACGAGACTTTCCTTCTAAAGCAAAAGAGAATGCAAAGTGATAATTCACCATGCCAATCAAGAAACGTATGGTCACATGCTGATATGTATATACAAATGCCTCCACAGGTGCCCGTCACTGACCACTGCTGAATTTGTAAAATCTAAAATGTTGGAGGGGGAATCGACCGTAATAAGTATCTGGCTGCGCTATTCGAGAACGATTAATCTACATATGGTTTCAAACCTATTAAACTCCATATTTGTATCCAACACCTATCTCCTGTCAAAATTCCAATGCCCAATACACTTGTCCCAGGAACAAAAATTTCTTGGCCTTAGGTTCCAGAAGGTTTGGTACTAATAATCTTATAGCGGTTGTCAGAAAATTGACAGAAAAATAAGTATTATGTTTCCTGGATGAGAATTAGGGGACATAGAATGAAGAAGATTGTGTAAATAAACCCAATATGAGTCTGAGGAGGAGGGAGAGAGAGAGGGAGGCACAGTTTTCTTCGTGAGACTTCCTGCCGCTGTGTGGGACAAAGTATAAACTAATAGTACAACACACTTTTTAAGCACCTTACCCTTAGTTATTTTATGGGTTGTCAGTTACTCTTCAAGATTATAGAAGAAGAGCTGTAGAGGCGGATGTTATATAATCAAGGCAGATCATAATTTTTTTTTACTGATAATATCAGTATAGTTCATTATTTTCCTCTAAAGGCTACTATCTAGAATTTCGGGTATAATTTACCAATGACCACCAAAAGGGAAATCTGGACAAAGGAGCTTCTTTTGCTGGAGTCGAAGTCAAAGTCGAATGCAGCTCCTCCGTCACGTTTACCGACCAAAATTAATTAGTGAACTGGTGGAAGATCGAAAAAAAAATACGGGAGAAGAACAGGGATCGTTAATAAATATCAAAGTACTTTAAAAAATCATCGTCGTCGAAAAATTTAGGATTGAAATCACCTAAAGGAGTATGTTCCGCAATGTCGCTTAATAACCGTGAAATATCCACATTTTCGAATAAATCTGGGTCTTTATCATTCAAAGGAGCTTCACCTTCCCATTGAATATAAGAATCATTGTAAATCGATTGATCAGGGAAATGAGTTTCATTTTTGGTACCTTCTGTTACGACGTCATTGAAAGCTCCTGTGGGGCTTATCAGCTTTATAAGCCAAGTGAGTTGTCTTTTAAAATCTGCGGCTGCGGCGTTGTATTCAGAAAGAGATAGCAACACGTTGAGATTCGATTTAACAAGCCCAAACAGTGACCTCGTATTTGTACCATCAGCAATCCCAAAATTTGGGATTGTTTGACAGTATCCTCCCAGGATCAAAATAATTGAGGCGCTAAACATGAAGTGACAGTCTAAAAATGAGGAGACGGCAAAGTTTTTATCGTAAAAAAGTTTGGTTAAGATACGGCTCTGAATTTCTGCTGCTTGGGTGCAAGCTTCCACGAGGGCGTTCACGATCCTTAGTTGACCCTTGGAAAACAAATTTTTACCTTCTTTTCCTTCAATCAACGTCTTTTTGAAAACGTAGAACAAGACTGGTCGAGTTGTCGTTATTATGGAATAGTTGTAGTTGATACGCAGGTTGAAAGTGGATCTCGTCCTCCACGTCTGAATGTTGCTGTAATCCAATTTAGGTTTACCGGGCAACCCGTCAAGCCAGCTCTTAAGACTCTCGAGAATTTCATAACAATTGTGAATGAATGAAGTTGAATTCTTGGTGTATATCTTTGCAATTATTAGCGTGGTAATTTCTGCCAGCTTCACATGTGAAGAGAAATAATAATTGTTTAGGGAAATCGATTCTAGATTTCCATTATTTTCATCTAAAAATGGAACGTCAATGTCGGATTCGTTGATTATAGCAGGTAGGCCAACTCTGATGGCAATCAACCTATCGTAAATGAAACATAGCCAAAAACGCGATTTTGAGCAAATGTCGCTGTCTTCTTGTGGTAACCCAGAGAGAAACCCATGCGAATTGCTATTCCAACCATCTTGAATGCAAAGGAGGTGTTATTCATCGAAAGTGAGTAAAACGCCAGGTACAAGTACGTTTGAGTTAGTGAAGTATTCCGTGCATGATCATACGCCTTCTGCAGGTAACCTTGCAGCAAAAGTCCTGTTTTGAAATACAATAGCCCTGGAAACCGAGGCGGATTGGTTCGGTGATTGAAAAGAGACCCAAGTGCGAGGTAAGTATAAAATCGGGCCATCTCAGTAACGTAACGCATCGCATCTGCTTCATGCCTTGGAATTTTCGGTGTATAAATAATATCTCTCAAGATTCGAGTTGAGTAATCGGGCTCAATGTACATATAATCTGCTCCGATAATTTTTTCAGCTCTGTCGACAAGACTTGAAGCCTTTCCAGCCGTTGGCAGTCTCTCCCTCGCTGAACGATCAATTTCTAAGAAATCTGGACTTAAATCTAGGCAAGTCAATTTGATCTTTTCAGGATGAGCCTTTTCTTCATGCGGTAATCCATATCCTATGAGCGATTCTCCTATCTTAGTCAAAGATTTGGCACATGAAGAATCACCTGCATATTGCGTCCCCGCGTGTTCCCATTTATCGTCGTCTGTTTTCAATTGTATTGCATTTTTGGCGTTGAAAAAGGATGTTTTTTCGCTATCGCTAATTTCCTCCTTCTGCCGCTCAAGGGAGGGAACTCTGGATGCCTTCTGCTCTAGGTCTCGAATTTTAGCCTTCAGCGATTTTAAATATTTTTGCGTCACGTTCACTGTTTTAGAGGTGCGCCGGGTACGATACTCACATTGCTGGCTCTTGTCTATCTTAACACAATAGCTGCAAGGAAGTTCGCCACTACACTTTTTTTTTCGCGACTTGTAGAGGACACACGCCCTCTTCGCTCTTTGGTTTTGGACCCTCAAATCACTGTCCATGGTCTACACTCGGCTGTACGTCTTAAACACTGCCGCAGTAATCGAGTTTATGTGCTTGCAGATAAGGACTTGGGAAACTTATTACGTCAGAACACCAACAGCCGCAAGGTGGAATTACCCAACAGCTTCCAGAACTATGAACCATTGGCTGGAATTATACTCCTGGGGGTTCCGTGGGTGAATATGAAATGTTGTAATGTCTTGCTGTACGAAATATTACTGAAATGACTTTGATGGCGATGGTGTCTAAAAGTCATAGAAGTAAAGCCACGTTACATTGTATTTCCCCCCAAAACCTGCTCAGGCAACTTTTCCTAGCAGCATTCGAAATGCTTCTTTGTAGCGCAAATCTTGCCATCGTGGACGCAGTTCGAAAGAAACACATATGAGTATCCGTAGCCAAATGGAATTCAGTGCATTTTCAAAATCCGGAAACTTCCAGGAAATGGCAGGCATAGGAGAAAAATGTGAAATCTATCACCTGGGAACTGAATTTACTACTTTAAGGTCTTCTCCGCTCCATCGTTCATGTTCTTGCGCTGTAGCATTCGCCCTTTCCGTGTGTTGCATTATCACTGAGGATTCAAATTCTGTTTGAATTACATCCGTTTAAACGTTTCTCGCTCTCTTGAAATGTTTTCCTGCGCGCAACGATTGTTCTATGCAGGAAATCAGAACATGTTGAAAAGAAAAGTTGCCCATACGGCTATACTTCGTTCTTCAGTGGTGAAAAGCGGCGCCATTGTTCCATTAGGTGAGTAATACCGGCGACGGATATTAGAAACCAATTTTTTTCGGTGTAGCTCAGGACCTTTTGAGCATTCATCGACAAGAAAAGCAGTCTGGGTATGCCTGTAATTTAAAAATATATTATTAATAATATTCTTTATTCTTTTTATTTAGTCTGCTCAGCATTTTTCGAGCTGCTTAGAGGGTGGCTTGCGAGGAATTTCGGGTCGTTTTGACGACAACGACCTCAGAATAGTACAAGCGAGATGGTAAATGTATTTCTGGCTGCCACCGAGCGTGCAGTGTACCAGAGATATACCTTGTACCCGGCTATCTCATTAACTCTACTTAAAACTTGACTGTCCAATATCGTAAACGATCGTCAATTTGACCGCCTCACAAGTTACCTTGCTTACGCAAGACCTGAGCAGCGGTGTCGTAGACGGACTGTTCCAAACTGATAAAAGGGAAACCCAAAATTTCCTTGGAACGTCTGTTGTCAAAGACGCAGCCAGGAGTTGGGTCAGGCTGCCCGGGGTGAGGTCCCACTGCGATCTTGCCCTTCAACTGGGGGAACCTGGCGTTCAAGATGTCCACGACGCCCTGGGAACAGAAGGGGCCGTTGCTGAGACCCAATCTGTGGCCGAAGGTTTCCTGCTTCTGGAAGGCGACCAGGTGGGCCTTGGCGACGTCACGCACGTCGATGTACGCGGAGTGGTGGTCTGGCTCCAGCTTGTTGCTTCCGGCCTTCGAGTGAATGAGGGCGTTGATTATTTCGTTCGAAGTATTGAGCTTATCCTTGACGTCCTCTTCGAACAACTGTGGGCCAAACACAAAAGTTGGGTTGACGGTGCTCATTTTGAACTTGACTACATCCTTGTTCTCCTTCAAGAACTTCCACGCGAACTCCTCGGCGAATTTCTTGGAAGCACAGTAAGCGTTCATAGGGTCGGTTTGGCAGGTGTCCCAAGTGGCAGGGTTCCAATCTTTCTCGGTGAATACAGCTGAAGAGTCACCAAACTTGGCGACGTCCATAATTGCGGCAAAAGAGGAAGTTATCACCACATGCTCGACCGTCCGGGGAGCATGCTTCTTAATCGAGTTCAGGATCCCCTGTGTACCGTGCAGCGCGGGCACCAAGATGTCCTTCTCATAGCTCGTGCTGTCGAAGTGGAAAGGCGAGGCCGTGTGCAGCACTACCTTGATCTCCTTGCCGCGCTTCTCGAAGACTGGTTCGAAGGCGTCCAACGCCGAGATGTCGGGCACAATCTCGAATGAGAGCTTGGACGTGTTGCCAAACTGCTTGTGCAGCTTCGAGGCTTTCTCCTGCGACCGAACCGTGCCAATCACCTCATAATTCTCCTTGAGCAGGAGGTCAACTACGTGTTGAGCGATGAATCCAGTAGCACCAGTAACTAGAACGGCCATTGGTATTAGTGTGCTGGAGCGTGCGTCTGTGAAGAGGAGTCTTAGCAGACAATGCTAACAACTGTGCCGACCTTATATAGTAACCACCAGCCTTAGCATGAGGGCACTGCGACAACTTGCTTACGGAAGGGCCAGGAACTGCCAAGTTGCGACGACTATTGTCTAGTAACGTCGGAATACTGTAACCCTGAAAACGGCTTACTAAAAGCGAGTGCCTCGAGCAAACAAGAACGGACGAGAAGCGGAAGTATATCAACTGGCATAGATGCTGGGAAATATCGACCAACGAGGTTAATTTGCGCACCCAAACGAGTCCAGCCGAAGCTATCACGCACACGCGGGTCGTAACGCGCACAACTCAGCTCCAGCCCGAGGACCACTTGCTTTACCCAACGGCAGGAATCTTGCAAGAGTGGCTACGAAAAGGCCTATCTTGGCGATCCAGAAGGCTCCTTTGCCACGTAGAGAGGCCAAAGAAAAGAATAAGGAAACTCCGGGGTACCAGCCTACTTCCCTAGCCCAAGACGCATTCTTAATCCCTGAGCTCGAGTTGTATGGCTCGATGAGGAGAGCAAGATGGCTATTGAGGAACAGTTACGATCTGCCAATACGTAGGAATCAATAGTGCGATTGACTCCAGTTTCACAGAGAGCGTGCGCTCCACGCAGACTCTGCAACAGCACTCTTTGTATGTACCCCCACTTGCGGAATATGGTCCCAACGAACAAGGCGTGGCCCGTACGTGGATAAGACAAAGGTTCCCACTGCTATGTAGTAAGAGAGATTGGCGGCGAGTGGGCTCGATATCCGCCTGACCTCGAGGGAAGGTGGGATACCGAGACTAAGACTGGTTCTTACCTTCGATCCATGGTCCCCGGCGTCGCTTGAATTCGGGTATGCGATTGCTGTGGGCGAAGTAAGTAAAGTGAGTGCAATGCTTAAGCACTGTGGATCCCCCCGGAAATACGAAACTTGTCTATGCGCATGCATGTCCAGTATCATGTGAGCTTTACACAGTCTTGATTCGCGACTCAGTGTCGTTCCAAGGTCTTCGTGGAGCATCGGCATTTTTCCTTCTAAAATTGCCGATAACGTTTTCTGCCTTCTCTCTGCTACCATAAAGCTTTACGGTATATTCACTTACATTTTCACTGCCGTGGAGCCACAGTATATCCAACAGTGGTTCTTAGTTCAGGCCTGCGGGCTCGGGACGAGGTGGATGAGGGACGGTTCCGGTAAAGCAGTCCATTAAACGCCTTCAGTCTACTGACTTTCCCAATGCGTGCTAAAGGACACTGGTTGAACAAAGGGACGATGATCAGGACGAACCAGGATAGCTCACTCTCGGACCCTTTCTTGCTAGCATAAAAAGTTTTAAACTTGCGTGTCTTATAAAAGATGTTGATGAGCGCCTGGAAGTAGTGCATTTGCAGTAAGAAATGTTTCCAGATTACATTGGTTCAGGAGCACTGTTTCTTTAGACGGTTCGGCGAACTTAAGTATTCCTGCTTTTCCCCGATGTCATATGCTAAAGACTGCCAGGAGGCCTGCGAAAGCGAGGCGGTTGACGATGGAAGAAAGAACGTCTTTGAGGTTGACACAGAATCGCTGTCCCCACTTGCTTCAATTCAGGGACCGGATGCCTACCTTCACCGGCTGAAAAAAGGTCTACAGCCGCGCCATACCCAGCTGATAGCGCTTGGAGGTATGATCTGGACCGGCCTGTTTGTGGGTACCTCATCAACCCTTCACACGTGTGGCCCGGCTGGGCTTTTCACATCATATCTGATCATGTCGCTGCTGATATTCCCTATCATGGACTCACTCGGAGAGATGGTATCCTTTCTACCCGATTCTCAAAGCGGCCCCGGAGGCTCGGTCTCGAAACTGGTAACGAGATACGTAGATCCATCACTGGGGTTCGCGACTGGCTGGAATTATTACTATTGGTTCGTTATGATGCTTGCCTCCGAATGCACGGCGGCATCAGCTGTAGTGACGTATTGGACTACTGCGGTCCCTGAAGCGGCCTGGGTTACGATCTTTATCGTGCGCATCACAGTGCTTAACTTTGCAGCAGTGAAGTATTATGGTGAAGCGGGGTTCTGGTTGGCTCTCATCAAGATCTTGGCTTTAACTGGTCTTATCTTTTTATCGTTCATTCTATTTTGGGGCGGTGATCCAAATCGCGACCGACTGGGTTTCAGATACTGGGAACGTCCAAGTGCATTTATATTACTACGGGCAACACCGGGCGGTTTTTGGACGTATGGTCAGGAGTCATCAAGAGTTCGTTCGCGTTCGTGTTGGGACCTGAGATGGTCGCGATGACGTCTTCCGAAGCCCCCGATGCTAGGCGTAATATATCCAAGGCCTCTCGCCGGTTTGTCTACAGGGTCTTCTTCTTTTATGTCTTGGCGGCGCTGTCTATCAGTTGTATTGTGGCGTGGAATGACAAAGACTTGGCTACAGCCTTGGAACAGGATAAACCGGGCGCCGGTTCCTCTCCTTTCGTTATAGCCATCCAAAACGCGGGTATCAAAGGGTTACCTCATGTGATCAATGCGTGTATTCTGTCGGCGGCGTGCTCAGCGGGCAATGCATTTTGTTCCTCTCCTCCAGATCTCTGTTGTCCCTGGCAGAATACGGCGCTGCTCCTAGGATATTCAGAAGGATTAATCGGTTTGGCGTGCCCTATTATTCGGTAGCTCTGAGTGCAGCGGTGTCGTGCCTGGCATATTTCAATGTCTCTTCGATCTCTGCCAATGTCTTTTCGTGGTTTACGAATATTTCTACTATCACTGGATTTATTGGCTGGTTCACAATTGGTGTTACCTACTTGAGATTCCGCAAAGCTATCTTTTTTCGCGGACTATATGACCGGCTGCCCGTGAAGACCCACTTTCAGCCTTACACAACCTACCTATACCTCATTATTGTGGGTCTTATCCGTTTAACCAACGGCTACGCTACGTTTATCCCCAAATATTGGAGCGCAGCCGATTTTGTTGCCGCCTATATCACGTTACCGGTGTTTTTGGTTCTGTGGATTGGCCACAAGATTTATACGAGGACTTGGACTAGGTGGGCCTATCCTGTTGAAGAGATCGATGTTATCACCGGCTTGGAGGAGATTGAGGAAGAAACCAAGGAGCTCGATGCCCAAAGAGTTGTTCCTGTTAACATTTGGCAGAAGTTTGTGACCTGGCTGCTGTAGGTATTGTTTAACAGCATCCACGATTGATCATGAAAATTTATTTATCATTCTTGAATTAAGTGATCATTTTGTAAGGATATTGATACTGTCTAAGAAGATGTTGTCATTTTGTTGCCCAGGTTTCGAGTAGACAGTAAAATGAGCGCAGTCTTGGCAAGTTTAGTTTGCATTACTGCGCTTCGTAATGAGCAAATCAGCTACCAGCAAATAAGCCTATGATAACTACCGAAACTTAGGCAAGGGATCTTGGAGAAATATAGAGTGTCGGAGACCAGATTGAAGGAATATTTTGACCAAGTGCTTTTTATGCGATTTTTCATCCCAACACATTAGATGGTTTCTCGGCAGGCCGATGAAGAGTAATTTTTCAATCCGCGATAAGACCAACAACCGCCACGTATTCCACAAATTACACAAATTATCGACAGAGGTACCGAGATTCCCCAGATCCCGTCTTAAATGTGATATTATATTCCGCGTTGATTTTATTGAATTATGAAAAAAAGTGTTCCAATGTTTTCTTCTTTGATTGATGACACTTTTCGGAAGAAATACTCTCATTACCACGAAAAATACGCCTACTGGCTTTAATTTAACACTTCGCACACTTGTGAAACTCGGAGAATTGTGAGACGCAGTTTGAGTTGCGATCCCTGACCCTTCGCATGAAGTAGTAGCTCTTCATGTACATTAAGAGGAGCCTTGCTCTAGATCGATGTGTATATACAAGTTTGAACCTCAGTTTATTTTTTCTCGTCGTCTAGCAGCCATCTCCATACGATGTCTCTATCCTCTTGTCCCTGCCTGAGCCGGTTAGCACGACTTTTACCATACCATACTTTACTGCCCCATCGCTTGCACCGCTGCCGGAGCAGTGGGATGTGTTCGTCGGCATACGCAGAAGCTAGCCGCCTGTGTCTGGCGGATTGGGCCCCGGTGTGATTATTCAACATGGTGAGTGTAGTGACAGACCTCAAGGCACGAAAGTTGGCTCCGGTTACTACTAGCGCTGCGACCACAGAGAAGGCGACGACAGAGACGAACCCCCAGTTGTTCTCCTCGATAAAATTTTTGAGATTCATGCCGTAAAACGCTGGCATTAGTGTAGCCACTGTGAATCCCAGGGTGTAAATTGTTACTTTCAACTCCAGCAGCATGAGGGCGTTTCTGTTGGCGTCAAGGATGATGTTGACGATTTCCTCTGTGGACTTTATATCCTGTATTAGTGACTCAGCTTGTTGAACATACTCGTCACATTGCGTGTAGTAGGTTTCCAGAAGCATTTCTAAATCTGCGAAATCGTCCTCCTCTGTCTTTTTTTCTTCTAGGTACATGCCCGCCAAATCGTCGTCGTTCTCCAACAATTCGTCAAGCATTTCACGAATTAGCTGAGATTTTTGGTAGTATAATGTTAAATGCTTGGATTTAATGAGCAGGTCTCGCAGTTTATCGCGGTCTACTTCGTTCTCCAAATCGCTTAAAATGCGGCCACATAGCGCCAAATGCGCCTTGTATTCAGTCTCCAGGTCGCTCATAACATTGATGAGCATGCTTTCCAATGCACTGTGTTCGTAGGGCTGAGGGGACGTACCAATTACTGCGGGGCCCCTTCTCGAAGACAGTTTTGATTCTAGATCATACATGAGGACACCCAGCTTGGCAGCTGCTGACGGATTCGCCGTATCGAACACATATAATTTGTCCTTCTCAATGAGCGCCTTGATATATAGCATGTTTACTACAATGCAATGCGGTTTCACCAATATGCTGGGAATGATGTCGACTGCAGTAGTATCGATCTTGCGCAGGTCTCGAGGGTACAGTGAATGGTCCCTAAGAAAAGCCCATTTGGGGAACTTTTGTGAGACTGCCGTCACATCTCCTCTGGAGTTGAAGATTGTGCAACTAACGAAAGCATCGCTGGGCGTTATGGGCTTCAGCGACAGTAATTTGTTTTGTCCACTAGGTGGGAGCATCTGTTGTACCTCTGTAGTGTAACATCTGGAACGAGCCCAAGGGAAGGAACATTTCCAACATGCTTTATTTCGAAGTAGACGTCTCATGTTCTTGGGAAGCACCTCATATGTCTGAGAACCGGCTCTGACTCTGGGCTCTGAGTCTGGGCTTTTGTGCTTTACGACTTGTAGTTGAATTTTTTTTCAGGTGTTCTATGTTGAGATGAGATGGACAGTTCAAAAAAAAAAAAGAGCCACTGAAGTAGATAAACTGAAGCAGTTGTCTTTGTTAATTCTGGTCCATACTTGCACTACTTACAAATCGTACACAGTTTCTAGTCCAAGAACTTTCTTGATTCGGAACGGCCAAAGAGCTCCAAACGGATGGCAGGCAGAGCAGATTCACTTAACATTTTGAGACGTTCCTCCAAAGTATTGTCTACTACGATTTTTCCATCGGCATTGGTTAGCATGACACCACCGGCAGAGTTTTTGTCGAGGAAATCTTCGGAGATAGTCACTTGCACGTCCTTACCTGCCTTTTCCTTGTAATCCTTGACCACAGTATTCACAAGCGAGCGGGCCAGCTTCTGGTCCCTTTCCAAGACTTTAACCACCACTTGAGGTTCCAAGAGCACTAACATACCCTCCACAATTAACGATTGCAAAACAGGTTTATACTCTTTTTCCTTGCGTGCAATGGTCTTCAAGTTTTCAAGGGCCTGGTCAAAGATGCCATCGAGGCACTCCTCCCTTGCTCCCAAAACTTTCAATCTCATCTTGTTGGCAACGGTAGATTTGGTGATCTGCTGCTTCAAAGAAGCCTTTTTCATCTTATCTTCAAAATTGGCATCGATGTTGCTAGTCTCGTTACGCACAAGACTAGTCTTTTCAATCTCATACTCTTGATCAGCTTTGAGCTGGATTTCTCTAGCCTTCTCCTCGGCTTCCTTGCGGATGAAGGCCTGCATTTTGTTCAATTCATCGTTGACTTGGTTCGGAGTCAAAGCGGTGATAACAGACGACATGGCGATACTAGAGGTAAGTTTTACTGACTTACTAAAGGTAAAAGTGGACTATAAGATAACCAAGGGAAAGCTTAGCAATCCTTTATAACTTTATTAACGGTCTAGGTTCTTGTTGCTTGGTGTAGTTGTAAGGGAGTTGGAAAGGCTGCCAACGTGCAGTCGCAAAGTACGAGGAATCACGTGGATAAATTTTATCATACGGTTAGTCTAAAACAAAAGGAAGGACATTTAAGAATTTCTTCACCTATCGACTTTATTTGACAATGAATGCTTCTGTCGTATCACCTTTCTCAGCATTGAAGGCTAGGGCATAGAAAAAATCTGCGATATTGGGCAGAAATCACGGGGAGGTTTTACCACATCTTAGCGGATATATTTATTTTTTACGTGTTTATTCTGGTAAGAAAAATTATTAAACTTACATCTCGATGATGGCGTCATTTTCTGGCATTGGTTGATATATGTCAAGGCCTTGAAACAAACTTCATTTGTAAAAAAATCCTCTGGAAAAAAGTTTCGTTGTTGGTTTGTTCTTTCAACTGTCTCAAATAGGTCAAATTTTCTCCCGAAGTTAAAGTACCAGATACGAATCCTTCAAATCTGTTACAAAGGAGTCCAACCTTTCTTTCTTGAAGTATAAGCCAAACTTTGAGCATTTTAATTTCAAAAAGAAGCGAAGAAATAGTTCTCACTTTTGAAAATACCCTGTATTCGTAAAGTCCTGCCCGCAAAGCCCTACCTTCTTGGATGTGAAGTTAAATGCAATAATATAAATTGGTCATCTTATGTATAGCCTTGACAAAAAATTCATTTACAATCGCCAATTTTTCTCATATGGAGTTCATTCCAGCAATAATATCATATTTAATGAATACATTGTAACATGCTATGATGATCCTCGCGCCATTGCTTTATTATGAGTATGCAACTTCTCATTTTGATCGTTAAATGGATAAACAACCAAATATGCAGATATGTGTCTGCCTCCGAAAAAAAATAAAATAAAAAACAAGAAAGCAGGGATAATTTAATAAAATAAAACCAAGTCCATAGATCAAATCACTATCCGTTAGTGCTGAATCTCGGACGCTTTGTGTATTTCTTTGGACCGCACGTGACACGTTTCCATTTGCTCGCTGCCTCGAAATGCAATGGGAGAAACATACAAAACTATTTACACATTGAACAATGCTAAAAATTCGACTTACACATATGTTGAAGGGCTGTAGCACCTGAATTAATAACATCAGCCTTCAGAAAATGTATAACTCAGTGCGAGGAGGCTGTTTTCTGCACTCGCGAGCCTCCTCAAGATCTTTGCGGTACTGCCGACTTTACCGACACAGATCTTATTCTGCGCGATCACCGCAGGTGCCTGAAGAACCAACAATCAATCCTGTTGGCATACAGTATTTGAGCCGATATTTGCACGAGCAATTATTCACTGGTAAGGTTCCTAAACGTGACAAAGATCCAATGACTCCCGAAGAGAAGGAAGGACTTGTGGACTTGTCAAGACATTCTCTCAAGGGTTACCATTTGTTGGGGAAGAAAACATCTATCACCCCTCCGATATCCTTTGAATTGCCTAAGCTTCAAGGTGATTCCCTAGATGAGCATTTCCAAAAGCTGGGTCATTTTGCATCAGAACCTTATAAATCGATGTGCCAGGCTAAGTTCACCAAGATAGTGGAACGCCCAAAAAAATGGATTAGAAAAGAGGGTTGGATGCGTTATGAGCCGGGGAAAGATCCTGATCATGTACCGTGGCCACTCGAGGATACATTGGTCTTTGATGTGGAAACTCTGTACAAAATTTCTCCGTACCCAACCTTGGCGGTAGCACTTTCAGACAGGGCTTGGTATCTTTGGTGTTCTCCTTTCATTGTCGAGTCAGACTCGTTTGAACATTTAATTCCACTGAATAGTCAGGAACGCACGGGACTCGTAATAGGCCACAACGTTGGGTACGACCGGGCCCGTGTTTTGGAGGAATACAATCTGAAGCCATCCAAAACTTTTTTTCTCGATACCCAGTCCCTGCACGTCGCCTCTTCAGGTCTTTGCTCGAGGCAAAGGCCCAAGTTTCTTAAAATCCGAAACCTGAGGAAACAGGCTCCTGCGGAAGAAGGTGGGGAGGATGATGCTACTTCATCAGAGCTGACAAGTACGGATGCTAGTGATGACCCAGAGATGGAAGAAGATCCTTGGCTCAAAGTGTCTGCAATGAACTCTTTGAAAGATGTAGCGCTGCTGCACTGTGGCATTCGTATGAACAAAGATCCCAGGGATCGCTTTGCGACAACGGACAAGAACGAGGTTATTGAAGATTTCCAAAATTTGGTAGAATACTGCGCTACGGATGTAGATACTACCAGTCGAGTTTTTGACAAGGTATGGCCTCTTTTCTTGGACAAATGTCCTCATCCAGTTTCTTTTGGAGCATTACGTTCCTTGAGTAGCTGTATACTTCCCACCAGGTACAGTGAATGGAAAGATTATTTGCAACGTTCAGAATCCATATATCAAAAATCGAAGCAAAGCATAGAAGCTAAAATTGTCCAGATTGTGGAGGAAACTGTGAAGTTCAAGGATTCGAAGAACATAGACGAAATTAATCGAGATCCGTGGCTTCGGCAATTGGATTGGACCATCAAGCCGATGAAAATGACTAAAAAGGGCGTTCCGGCTAAAAATCAAAAGCTTCCCGGCTTTCCAGAATGGTATAGATCGCTTTTCCCAAACAAAACAGAGACCCGTCCCCAGATCACCATCAAATCGAGGAATGTGCCAATTTTTTTCAAATTGTCCTGGGAAAACTATCACACCGTCTGGACAAGCTGTGGCTGGTGCTTTGTAGTGCCAGCTAATCTGACGGAGAATTTTAAGGCTAAAAATTACGTATTGGCCCAACAGGAAGTAATAGAACAATATCGTTCAGAAACCAATACTAAGTGTCCAGGTGCTGCCGATAATCAAATTTTGTTTAGAATTCCTCACCCCAATGGCCCGCAATTTGACTGCACCATGCTTTTGAGCAAACCATACATCCATTATTTCGAAAAAGGCATTCTGACCTCCAAGTCTGATTTTGCAAGAGAGGCGTTGCAGATGAATTCTTCCGGTTCTTACTGGATGTCGGCTCGTGAAAGGATTTGCAACCAGTTTAACGTTCCGGGATCCCGTTTTCCTGACCAATTCAAGTCTTTGAATGGTTCTGCGCAAGCACCAAGTAAAGATGATTTGGGCATCATTTTACCCAGCATTATTCCGATGGGCACTGTCACTAGAAGAGCCGTAGAGAACACTTGGTTGACCGCGTCGAATGCCAAGAAGAACCGAATTGGGTCCGAGCTGAAGACGCAAGTTCAAGCACCTCAAGGTTACAGTTTTGTAGGGGCTGATGTGGACAGCGAAGAATTATGGATTGCATCTTTGGTAAGCGATTCTGTCTTTAATATTCATGGAGGTACAGCGATAGGATGGATGTGTTTGGAAGGTACCAAAAACGAAGGTACAGACCTGCACACCAAGACTGCTCAACTTCTAGGCTGCAATAGAAACGAAGCCAAGATTTTCAATTATGGTAGAATTTATGGTGCGGGCGTGAAATTTGCTAGCCAGTTATTGAAGAGATTCAATCCCTCCTTGACTGACGAAGAGGCTAAAAACGTCGCAAATCGATTATACGAAAATACAAAGGGTAAAACACAAAGATCTAAACTGTTCAAGAAATTTTGGTTCGGTGGGTCGGAGTCAATTCTTTTTAACAAGCTAGAGAGTATTGCCGAGCAAGACGAACCGAGGACACCAGTCCTTGGATGTGGCATCACGTTTTCATTGATGAAGAGAAATTTGCGAAGCAATACATTTCTGCCCTCTAGAATCAATTGGACTATTCAGTCTTCAGGCGTCGATTATTTGCATCTGCTTTGCTGTTCAATGAATTACTTGCTTGCCAAATATCACATCGAGGCACGTCTATGTATTTCAATCCATGATGAGATCAGGTTTCTTGTTGCTGATGAAGACAAATACAGGGCTGCAATGGCTTTACAAATTAGTAACTTATGGACTCGAGCTATATTTTGCGAGCAACTAGGTATTCACGATTTGCCTCAGAACTGTGCTTTTTTTTCAGCTGTAGATTTTGACAAACTACTAAGGAAAGAAGTTGATATGGACTGTATCACACCTTCGAACCCCACCGCAATTCCACACGGTGATTCCGTTGATATGAGGGCGCTTATGGAAAAACCGGGGGCCTTCTTGTCAAATCCCGATTCCAAAGTGGATGTATCAAATTTTCCCTCTTCTTACAGAGAGCCTGTTTTGTCCAAGTACAACAGGTCCCACAACAAGCAGTATCGGAAGTACCTCCTCAGAATGCAGTTACAAAATTCTAAATGGAAAGTGGATGGTTTGGAAAAGGCATATTTGCAAGAAACCGAAGAGTTCGCTCTGAACGAGAAAGGTGGTAAAACTTATGGCTTGTTAGACTATTTGAAAGATATAACGGGAGACCGTAAGAAGAAGCGGAGCATTATGGACACTACGATGTTTGGTAACAAGGACGATATCTTCTCGCTCGACGAAAAAAACGCTGCCGTGCCCAACGAACATAGTCCGCCCAACGAACGCACTCTGCCCAACGACCCGACGAATGATCCGACCCCAAGGGTGTGTCAACGCAAACGAGAAAACTTTACAAAGAAACGGAGGGTGCCGCATCATCGCAACAGGGCCTTTGACGCATTTTATAGCAGTATCGATCGAACTCCTGAGGAAGCAACCTCGATAAGCAGAGCCATTGATATTCCTGCAGACGCTGTAGTCAAAGATTTACTAACCAAGCAGCCAGGGATGGCTAAAGCAACTAAAAAACCTACAAAAAATTATTTTGGTAAGAAGCCCAACAGGAAGCTCAAGAGACAAACTGATGATAAATCAACCATTGAAGTCAGTGAAAGAGGTGATATTCTTGCACAGCAAAAGATTCATTGAGTCCTGCTACTAACGCATTGTGTATTTTTCTCATTCATCTTATTAATAATAATGTTTAATGACTATTTTGACGCTCCCAGTACTGTTTTGTTAACAACTCGATGCAATGCCTTGATTTGTTGGATCTGAGAAACTCCTCCACAAGAACTCGTTTCTCTACTGGATCTAAATCATCAATCTGTCTTTCAACTTGAGACGCTTGCCTAATGGATTTATTGACATAAACATCGTTTTCAAATTTTATTTTGGCTCCCTTCAAACTGTCCTCCTCCATAACAGAACTTAAAGGCAGCGTTGAATTATCAGGCTCCCTTTCAGAAGTGAGTATCTTCAATGCCACACCACTTGCATCAAGCACGGAGGCATGTTTCTCCTGAAGTTCCCCATTGTGTTCGTACTCAGCCAATTGATCTGCTTTTTCGTAACTTTCTCTCTTCTGCATGTACCCTTCTGTAACAATTTCCTCTTCAGTGCCACCTTCAAGCTGCCTTTCAAACCGGAGCTTGATAGATTGAGCATGTAGCTTATCCAGCTCCCTTTGTTTTTTCGAGTCCAATAGCTTTTCCATATATCTGGATCCTGATTTTGTCACACTTGTATCAATGAGATCAGTTTGTTCAATTAATTCCTCTGCGACATTGCGAGTGCCAGCAGTATCCTCCTTAATCCTTTTCTTCGATTGGGCAGATTTCTCTTGCACATACTTCATAAACTCATCATCAACTTGGGTACCGTCATCCTCTCCAAAAATGCTGGATTTTTTTCTCTTAGCCATGATCCATTTCTCGATGGTATTCAGTAGTATCCAACACTCCTCCCTCAGCTTTCTAAGTGGCTATTCTTCATCTTTGTCAATTAGGCGAATAAAGTTTTCAGGTAAGAATAAAGGAGAAATACTTAGCATTACAGCGTCAAAGGCAGAAAACGCGAGAAGCTGGGCCTAAGATGTCTTTTGACTGGTTGAATGTTCCAGGTTTGAGCTCTGAAGATAGTGTTGCACCGTTTGGCTCAGATTCTTCGCAGCCACCGCCTAGCGTCTCCTTCAATTTTGGTGCTGCCAATGTGAACGCCATACAGGAGCCCAGGCCCACGCTACAACCGGATCCTTTGAGATTTAGGGCTGATCGAGGATATGGGTCAAATGCTGTTAATGGATTGGGTGGCAGCCAGCAGGCTCAGCTGCCAAACGGGGTCCAATATCAGATGAGGCAGTCGCAATCATATCAACAGCATCAACAACAATACATGCAAGAGCGCCCGCAGCCGTATTCACAACCGGTACAGAGGACACAGCAAACGCATCAGCAACAACAGATGTCACATCACCCCATTCAGCATGCCCATCGTGGTCATCTTGCACCCCCTAGTCCAGAAGTTCAGGATGATTACAGGGAAAATCCAGACGATCTCAAAGTGCCATTGTCACTTTCACACTCTCAGCTTACGAAGGACGAGGTACAAAATTATTTGAGGTGGTACAACTACATAACTGCTAGGACTCATGCAAAATTAGTGAGGTTGGGAGATGTTTTCAAGTTTTTGTCCAATTTTAATCTCCCTGAAAAGCTTAAAGTTAGAGTGACGTCCATTTTTCGAACTTGCAAAAATGCCCTTAACATTGGCCAGTTTTTTGCGGTCCTGAGGCTCATCTCAAAATCGTTGCTCGAAGGAATCATACCAGTAAGAAGTATGATATTGGAAAAGGCGCCAATACCAAAACCACAGCCTATCCTTTGTATTGGCGCCAAACAAGAGACTTACGAGGAAGTCGATGAGGAAACAGAGATCGATGGTGGTGAGGGAGACGACAAGGTCGATTTTGATTCATTTGCATCAATGCTATTGACCGGCAACAAACCTGGTAGTAAAAAAAGGTTGAGAAGAAAAATTGTCAATTCAACTCATAAAAACAAAAAGGTCAGGTTTGCAGAAAAGGTTACCTTTCAAGACCCACCCAGTGAAAGCGCTGATTTGCAAGGGCTTGGCGCAAGCGGAGGTGATGACGAAGATGCAGAAGCTCTAGACTTTTCGTTACCAATGGATCAATTGCTCAAAAGAATGGCCAAACAAAAAGAGAAAAATACTGCATTGGTCTCTCAGTTACCCAATGAACAACACGAAACTGAGGAGGAAAAAGAAGTTTTAGAAGACATGAAAGATTCGCTTTCGCACTTCAAACAAATTCAAACTCCTGATATGGCTGGTGTACCAGAGCAAATTGTCGGTATGATGGCTAATGGTGTGGGCAGTGGTGATTCTAATGGGCAACAACCTCAAATGACTCTCCAGCCTTTGAAACCTACATCTACGGGCTCAGCGAATTATTTGTTCCGTTCGCAGTTTCCACCGACAGTGCCTGGGGGGTTAGCATCTGGGGGTACAGAGCAAAGCCCGGGTGAGCTACAGCCTCTAAAGCCAACAGCCACTGGGTCTGCCAATCATTTGGTTCGCAGCCATTTCCCATCGGATACAATGCCCGCGAATGCGCAGAACCAACAACAACATCATCAGCAGGAGCAACAGATACCTAATGCTCAGCTTGGATCAGGAGTATTGCCGCCTTTAAAACCCACGGCTACAGGGTCCGCAAACTACTTGATGAAACAACAATTTGATCCACAACCAATGAATACAGGGCAGCCCTCAATGAGCACGGGGCAGCTCCCAATGAACACAGGGCATCCTTTAATGAACGCAGGGCAACATCCAATGAGTACAGGCGCCATTATCAGTCCTGTTACCAGCCCGGATGCAGTGTCTTCCCCGCCAAATACAAACCAGTACATGACTTTGGGAAAGATACAGCAGCCTCAACAACACCTGCCATACCACGAGCCCGTCCTTCAGCAACATACCTCGCCGCAGCCTACAAGTCAAAATCAAAATATGCTGACTGCCCCTAACCCAGCGAGTAATTATTTCCACTCTCTGTTGTCACATTCACCATCGCCGAGCCAGGGCAATCTAAGCGTGCCTAATAGCCATAGCAACCTGAACTTGCCTAGTACGCAACATACTTCAAGTCCCTACCTGTCATCGCCTAACATGTCGAGCCAGCCAACTCCGAACCATCCACAGGTGATCTATAACAATGGTTATCAATACCACTCTCCTGTACAACAACAACAACAACAACAACAACAACAACAACAGCCACAACAACAGCCACAACAACAGCCACCCCCACAATTACCGCAGTACTACCCCAGTCCACAACAGCATATGCAATATCCTCAGGGCTATGTCAACAGCATTTCACCAATGAACGGCCAGGGAACATATGGTATGCCAAGTACTGTTCAATCTCGTGGCGGTGATATTATTGGTGACCTGCACAGCTTACAGCAGCAGGTGGACGCCCTGCAAAATGTTTACGGTCGCCGTTAAGCATCAACGTATATAGAGTTATGAACAGAATATACATATAGTTCCAGTTATGAATTTTTTTATATTCTGTATGCTGAACATTAAGGAGACTGTTTACTGGGGATATGACGAATGAAACGAAGAAGGAGTTCAGTGTTTTTTATAAAAGAAGTTCAAATCATAGCTATATTAAAGTAAAAAGAAGGTACTGAAATTTTTAGTAGCACCCCAATAATCTCGAGGGGTATCGATGAACCGGTAAGTCAACAATTAAATGCAAATGATCGGTTGCTGAGGTCCGAAAAGGCTGACATTCAAAGCATCTACAGTAGGTGCTGCACAAGGAGATATAATATTTTGTAGTGAAATTTTGACCTTTCCGAAAATTGATCCTAGTCCACAAATTATTAATGTTTTCTGTCCAAATGAAATGGTTATAATTTATAGCCTGATTTGTAAAAGCATATACAAGGGTCAAGAAGAGACTATTAATTCTTTTAAGACTGTAGAAACAAAACAGCGCGAAATTTAAGAACATTATTTTTTTCCCTCTATCAACAATGAATTTTTGCGTTCATTTTGGTTGCCTTTTCACTCTTGCTACTCATTCCCCACAATAATCAGAAAAATAAACTGCCATACTACTAGTAACTTTCCGCAGATCTTTCAAATTTAACAAAAACCTGAACGATCGCAATAAGTTTGAATTTTCATAGCTTGGTAACACCAAAAAACTCGACAAAAAATTTGATCCAACATCAGGAAATGTACCAATATCGTTGTACAACAGCATTAAAAATTTCCAATACGTCTACAAAGACGTCATGCTCTAGTTTTACTTCTGCTCTAATAATATATAACACTTCCTCGAAAAAAATCCTCGAAGTTGTCCCAATATTACCAAACAATCTATTCAAGAGCTTTACATTTGCTGGACTCAACAGAAAATTTTAAACACACTCAAAAATCCTTTTTGTATTCCCAGTAATGGTCGAAAAGTATTATTAGACAGTTCTGCCTTGTTACGTACATCGTGACACGAAGGCGTTTCGCGGAAAGTTAGAGTCTCCGAATAACGAACTTCAATGATCCGAAACACTAAATCTATTAGAATCAAAAATACCTGGAAATATCGTCATAAGTGGAATTCCCAGGAGCTACTAAAAGTTGTTTACGTGCATCAGTAGAGTGTACTGAGTTGGATTATTAGACCTAAAGTTACAAGATGTCATCATCGGTTCCATATGATCCATATATTCCCCCAGAGGAGACGGGTGGCCAACAATCCAAAGCTGCGGCTTTGAAAGCGGTATGTGTAACTTTTGAGTTAGAAAATTAGCTAGAGCTCCTGCAAGAGCTATTTTTTGCAGGCTGCTGATGCGATTTGAGTGAAACTGAGTTATACTAACATGTTACTAGGAAATCGATGATACCGTGGGTATCATGAGAGATAACATCAACAAAGTCGCCGAGCGTGGTGAGAGGTTAACTACCATAGAGGATAAGGCGGACAACCTAGCTGTATCTGCTCAAGGTTTCAAAAGGGGCGCCAACAGAGTGAGGAAGCAGATGTGGTGGAAAGATTTGAAGATGAGGTTATGTCTCTTCTTTGTGTGTATTATCCTGGTCGTAGTTATCGTTGTGCCCATCGTGGTGCACTTCAGTTGACTGAGATATGCACTTGTAGGTGGCTTATTAGGGATTTAATTCACAATTTAAACATGGTATTACAAAATGAACTAGAAAAAAAAAACTACAGAAAAAGAGAGTACTCAAGTGATCATCTAACAACAACAGAAGGAAGTTTAAATTAGTGGCCCCATCGTCCGTGCGCTTCGGACCATGACTTAAATCTGTTATATCATACTATATGTACATTGACGTAATTATGTGTTGTCAGGGATAAATAGAGCTCGTAAGGTATCTTTCATCTCAGAACTTTCTTCGTTATTCACAGCTATAAATTTATAATGATTATGATGATGATTATTATTAATATTATTGTTTTTTTTTCTTTTTTTTATTCATTCATGAACTTCTTCCTCCTTGCCCGCTGTCTCAAACAAAGAATTGGATTCTTGCACGGAAACTTGTCTGGTTACAAGTTCCACGACCCTTCTCGTTGTGGGTAAATTCAACCAAGCCGGAACGTAAGCTTCGATCTTACGGAACTGCCTAGTTTCCATCCCCACGTAGGGATCTTCAAACGGTCCAGTTTCCGTCTGTAAGAATATATCGTCACTGTGGACTTTAGACTTGCCGTCTGACGAAAGCGAAGCGCCCTTCTTGACCTTTTCCGCAACGTAGTTCAGAATTTCACCACTGATAGGTGCCTCGTAATCTGCCACAGCATATTGGGACATCAATTTTTGCATCTGTGCAGGTTTCAAAGATGTACAAATTTCACATAGCAATTTGATATCGTCCAAATCTTGTTTCCTCAATTGAAGCAATTTGGAAGTTTGCACCAGGTGCTGCAAACAATCTGCGCCCTCAGGGATGTAATGGGTCTTACACCATTCTTCCAATCTTGTAACGTTGTAGTTGAGTTGCAACCCACGCTTCCAGGACAAGAAATTACGTCTCATGATCAAATCGTTGAAGCAGATGGCATCCACGTAGTTCAAGAGGATGAGTACAGTGTCTCTAAAGACTTCGTTTTCCACGTGGAAAGATTTCATGCACCAATAGATACTGTTGAAGAAGGTTAAAATGTCATCCATGGTGTACTCTGGACCCGAACCAAACAAATTGGATAAAAACCTGTTTGGTTCATTCTTGAAACCGGGCAAAGATTCAGAAAGAATTACCGCGGGGACAGCCTTCTTTTGCAAATCCTTTTGCAATTTTTTCAACCAAATGTTGTAAATGTTATAGCTCAACGATTCGAAGTCCTCCCTCAACTCGGTGACTAGAACAACGTATTCCTTGTATTCATCCTCCGTTAAACCCTTGTTGTAAGACTCGTCGTTCAAGATGGATTCTTGGGCGAAGATGACGAAGGAGTACAATTCACGAACGTTAGTAAGCCAGAAGGCACCACCGGGAATAACATCGGCTCCCTTTAACCCCTGTACAACCTTCTGAATCGTAGTAAGCACTTCAGCTAGGAAACCTTCACTTTGTTTCGTGAGACCAAGTCTCCACATGTCGCTCAAAATGATGATGAGAATTCTTGCCGGGTACAAAACTTCCTTTTCACTTAGTTGAATGGCGACACCAGAGTCAGGTACTTTGAAAGCCTTCAAGAGACCTTCAGTCACTTCTTCATTAAGCACTTTAGTGTCTTCCAACAATCTGTATAACTCATCGTTGATTTGAGACAATGTGCTCATAGTGGATTTATTGTCACCAGCAGTACCAGCGCTCCCATTTTCGATACCTAACCCAGTGACCGGTACTGTGGCGGAGGGTCCATGCATGGAGATTAAATTCTTTTGACCTGGGGACACGATATCACTACCATTCATACTATACCTCTTTGAGTTTCTTGGAGTTTGAGCGTAAACGGCAGCACCAGAGGCCACATGGTTTTGCAAACGAGAAATCTCCTCTTTCAAAGAATTTACTTGGTCGTGCAGGTAGGAGTTTTGAGTCTTGGAATCGTTCAACAAATTCTTAGTGCTTTCCAATTCTTCTAATTGAGCTCTAGATTCCTCCTTCATCTTATTGTATCTTTCCGTCATGAGCCCCACTTCCTGTTTAATGTGTTCCACCTGCAATTCAGCCTCCTTTCTTTGGTCTTCCAAATCCTTGTAGACGTGATCATGGGCAATTGCTTGGTTTTCCAATGCCTTGGAATGCCCACGCTTTTGATCTTCCAGGATAGCTTGTAAACTGGCTGACTCCGCTAGGGCTGCTTGCAATTCTGTAATACGAGCAGTCATCTCCTTGTTGGCCTTGACCTTCGATGCCAAATTTTGGGTTAGTTCTATCACTTTATTTTCTAATTGATAACTGACCTCTTGCAGATGGTTAACGGATTTAGCCTCCGATTTCAAAGTCTTCAATTGAGCCATAGCATATCTCCTTCTCACCAGAGACTGCACTTTAATTACACTCTTCCTGGAACGGTTAAAATTGCTACGTGGTTGGAAGGCTCTAACTCTACTCTGAATCGTCACGGCTGCATTTGACTCGTGCTTGGTCTTCATCTCTTTGGCAGACAACTGCTGCCTGACTAGTAACTGAATCCTAATCACGGATTCCAAAATGGAAAGGATACGACCCCTTGTACTTTGGCCTCTGTAAATGGTCTGAACCATGGTGGCTGCCTTAGTCATGAATCGATCCTGTACTCGTTTACGAGCTACCAAACCTTGGGCCTGAGCACCTAACATGAGCAAAGAGCGTTGGGTCACCAAATATTGTTTGCGGACGTATTTGGCCCTGATATTCTTCTGGATCAAAACACTTGAATTGCGGATCTTTTCTGATCTCAATTTCTCGAAATATGCCAGCATACCGGCTTTGAAAAAGATCTTGGTATTCCCGATTTGGTACTTCTCTTTGTCTGTTACGGTGGCCTCCAAAATCATCTTACACATTTGCACAACGCTGTCCTCCGTGGGGCCCTTAGATCCTAGGATTTGGGACCACTCATTGGAAGGTATCAATAGGTAATATCTTAGCACGAACTCACTAAAAGTCCACCTGGAAGGGAATCCTGCACATGAGATCCTAATTGTTTCCAGAACACCGCATGCTCGCAACTGTGACAGAACCATTAAATTATCAAACTTCCAAGGTTCCTTTTCACTGTTGGGTTTGATGCAACGAATGTAATGAACATTCGTGGAATTAATGGTATCCATCAACTCTATCAAAGATTGCTTAAACATGGAACCCAACGTAGGCTTCCTTTGTACGGTCCTTGCCGGTCCAGTTCTCTTTTTGCTCTGTTCTTGTTGTGCCTTCTTGACTTCCTCCAATTTGTTAGCTGAATCTTCTAAATTCTTCAGAATACTTTGCAAAGTTTCACTTGTGGATTCCCTGAGTACTTCCAAATGACCATCGGAGACAGTGTCTCTGTTTTTCTCGATGAAACCGTCCACGTCGTATGCCACGTCGTGAGCGTAATGGCTGACGACGAATTTTGTTTGGCCAAAGCGAGGTTTAGAGAAGACTTGGTTTGTTGGTGGCTTATCCAAAGTTTGATACAATTTCTGGGTCCAAGATTCGTCAGAACCGGCGGGCAATCTGGATTCTTCATCCAAGAGTGACAAGATACCCAGTTTGTTTTCGATTAAATCGATACAAGGCTGATTATCGTTAAACTCGATAAAGGACCATTCGATCTCTTCCTTGACGTACTCTTCTTGCTCCAACTTGAAAACATGTTGGTTGAACTCCTGTTGCAATTTTTCGTTGGCATAATTAATGCAGAACTGTTCGAAAGAATTTTTCTCAAAATGTTCGAACCCGTAGATGTCTAGAACACCGATGAACGACTTCACTTGATCGCTGACTCCAGGGTTACAAAGCACTGTATTGATGTTCTCCACGAGCCAATCGAAAAGGGCCGAGTAAATGAATTTGGCCACGGAATCCCTTGCAACCACTGCCTGCGCGTAGGTCAAACTGGACACAATCTTTTCAGACCTCGTGTTGATCTGTTTCTTTGTGATCCATTTGGCGAAGCTGAAAGAGTCTATTCCCAACAGATCACATGCAATCTTAAGATTGGGCTCGTCCGAGGGCAACGAGGCGTCGTTTCTTGTCTTCTTAATCTCAATGTTGCCGATGTGCAGAAGGGCGGCCAGAATTTTGAAAACTTGCAATTGTGTCTCTCGATTCACCCCCACCAGACTGAGCGCCTCCACCGTCGTCCTATACTCCTCAGCATCGTCCACACCAGCAATCTGCGTCTCTCCGCCTTGGTTCATGTACAAGTAGTCATCGGCGTTGGTCAATTTCAACTCATTTTTTAACTCTTGCGGTAGCCCTGACAGCAGCTGATAGAAGATATGATAATTCCTCTCCACTTTGGGCTGGTACACCAGACGCGAACGCTCTAACAGATACGTCCTGATGCGAGCACCGATGATGGAAGTGTTTTTATCGAACAGAATCTCCAAGTATTTACCAAACCTCGACGAATTGTCGTTCCTGGTGGTCTTGGCGTTACCGAAGGCCTCCATAATCGGGTTAGTTGCCAGAATCTTGCGTTCCGTCTCTGACATCTCTGCGTGGTGCTGCACGTTGTCCATGGCGCTGGACTTCTCCTCTTCGACAGACGCGAAATACCTCATGATGTATTTGGCAGAAACGGTCTTACCTGCACCAGACTCGCCGCTAACCACAATCGTCTGGTTCTTATTATCGTTTTTCATCATTCTGTAGGCATCCTCGGCGATGGCAAACAAGTGAGGTTCCAGCTCCCCTCTCCTCTTGCCGGCGTAGGCCTGAATCATGTCTTGACTGTACAGTTGATCCACTCTGTCAAACGGATTTGTTGCAATCAAAACTATGCCGGAATAAGTGTATATGTTCAACTGTGAATACCGCTGTTTAATCGCATGCAACACTGCAGGCTCGTTTAAATATGAAAGGGATGTCAAATCCTCTGTAGCCTCCAGGATGGGGGGATTTCTCAACTGTGGCAATTTCTGACTATTCACCTCTGATCCATCCTTAACTAGCGAATCCGTTACCACTGGAACGACGCTCCCATCTTCCAAAGTCAGTTCCAGATGATATTTCCCGTCTTTGACCTCGTACTTGGTCACTTCTCCTCCAATCCATCCTTCCTTCTCATGGGGGTACCAGCACCTTGTCCCCACTTCAAATGACATTGCCACGTCTTGTCTAAAAAGATATAAGTTTTATTCTTCCTAACCGGATAGGGGGTTAAGGAGAGAACCTCTTCAAACGCCTGTATAGTTCTGGGGATTGCACCTTCGGTGGTTGGATAGTTGTTGAGTTAACAGATCGAGATGAACAGATCAATGTTTTGAACAGCGGGCGTGCTGGTTAGTTCAGTTTCATTGTGGTCATCGGAAGGGTAACACCTTACACATCACACTATACGTACAACGTATATATCACCCTATACGGGAAACGCGACGCGAAATTTTGGTCCCAGTTTCGCGTCTCATGGATGTGTAGTCGATAAATTTTCAGTTTGCAATTACGTAGTTGGTGCTGAAATTGTACATGCTTCACGTAAAGTGAGCCGCTTATAAGTGAATAGAATCCCATAGGTTTAAAAGGTCTATTGTGTGCCACACGAGGCTTTTGTAAAAAAATAAGTTTTCCGATACGGGGAGTCGAACCCCGGTCTCCACGGTGAAAGCGTGATGTGATAGCCGTTACACTACATCGGATTACACGTGATACAAGGTTCGCTGAGTAGAAATGGCACATGACACAGAAATTCAATCATGCACGCAAAAGACTAACAAGAATTCAACAATGTTGTACGGTGGTTGTTGAGTATTACGAAGCGTTGAAGGCCAGAACAGAACATCCTTTGATGATTATCTCCAGCTCCTAGGGATGGCAATGCGGTGTATGCTATAACGCACCAAACAGCGCCTATCGCATTCTATATGGGCACCGGGAAAGAATGACCATGGCATTTTTGCTGAGATAAAAAAAAAGTAGCCATCTAATGGTCGAAGTTCTCGCGCTTGTGGCAAGCATGCCCTTATAAGTAGACTATTTCCGCGGCATTATATGTACATGTTAAAGAAAGAAGGCGTATTAGGAATCTGAGAATGGAAAACGCTGCGGGGGCATTAACAGATCAGGCACCTGAACGTTACTTTTCATAAATTGATTAAATAATGAAATTAATCGTGATCAGAACACATCCTTGTATCATGCGTTTCGGCCTATCTACGTCGTGCTAGTAATATTTAAGTTTTTTTTTTTTTTTTTTTTTTTTTTCCTTTATTGCATAATAATTTTTAATTTTTTATTTTGTGGGGGGGGTCAAGAAATTTTTACAATGTTAAAGGGCCTTTCCTTCGCAATCAAAAAAGCTACCCCCCCATATGGTAATAATAGAAAAAAATCGAAAAAAAACAAAAAAAAAAAA